>PVIY010003458.1:0-113056 GCA_004026745.1 Myrmecophaga tridactyla
GTTCCAGACAAACTTTGAATTTTTCACAAATAAAGAATCTAAGTATATAAATTAATGATTTGAGATGTTCCTAAATTACATGCAAAGAGAGCTATCATTATATTAACAAGTGACAACATGTGAATCATAGACAGTGAGACATAACCAGCGCTGACTTTGAGCTCTGTTAGTAATCGAGTGATTAAAGGAGGCACTGCAGGAATGCTAGAAAAAACACTGAATGGGGATTACAAGTCCTAGGTCTTTGGCCTGAGTCTGTCTTTAATTAGCTGTCTGCCCAGGAAAATACCCCTAACCTCTGTGAGCCTTGTATGCCTTGTCTATAAAATAGGGTTGTCCTAGACTTCGAAAATCTAGGGCTCTTTATTCAGAGAAAGTTTGCGTTTAGGTATAAGTGTATACATAAAATAGGATGTCCCTTTTTATTTTGATGTTTAAAATCACTTAAAGCTATAACTTCGCATGATACTAAGCATTTCATTTACAATAACGTTCTTATGTCATTGTCAGTGATTCTACTTAAAAGTTAATGCAATTGCTTCCGGGAGCTGCTACGTTAATTTAGATAACATATAGTCATGGTATGTACCTTTTTTGGGTTCATTTCACAATTATTTGATATGTAGTGAGAGTGACAGACTAGTTTGAGCAGTGCTAGCAGTATGTGTATTTTGAGATATTAATATGCAATTTCCTTAATGCTTATTTTTATTTAAAATTGTGTAGAATGAACAGAATTTTGTCCTAACAACTTACATATTTAAAAATCAACCAGATGAGGACAGTAAATGCTTGTGGATTTCTCTCTGGTCTGGTGCTGAGGCCTCAGTTTCCTCATTTGTAAATGATGAGGAACCTCCCAGCTCTTAACATTTGTGTGCCTGAGCATAAAGGCTGTGATCTTGTTTATCCCATGCAGAGTCATTGCACCCTAGAATGAAGGGGTTCTTTATAAAGGACAGGCCAAGAAAAGGGGAGCTATCGAGTTGGTTCTACCCAGTGGACTTGTGGAATCGAATATCAGTACAGCACCCATGGCAGGGGTTCCCCAGTGAGCTCAGGGGCTCTTGGCTCTGCCGTGGTCTCCACGCTGTCCTACGAGAATCGCTGAGCTGTACTTTAAATCCAGCTTGTGAATGCAACATTTAAAAGTGTTCCAAAAGTATGAACAGTCTCCTTATTTTCAGAAAATGTAGTATTTTCTAGATATTATTTGAGAAGAAAATGCTTTTGCAAAAGTTGGTACGAAATGATAAAGATCACCTGAATTAAGGTTCTTTCCTCAGCACATAACTTAATGTGAACACTTTTTTATAAATTACATTAAAAAATATTTCAAAGGATTACTTATAATAAATAGGGACATGAATTTTCCCAAAGGGAATTTTAAAAATTATTACAAAAGAGAATATAATATAACAAATGTTAGGAAATTAACTTTTAGCTACTATTTTATAACCAACCCACATTTATTCTTTATTTAAATATATAGCAAACTTTTCAGGATTTCAACTCTGAAGTAAGCCAAAATAAAGTACTGTGATAAAGGTATGACAAAGATGCTGGATAGCACATGTTAGTTTTTTGCAGTGTGACTAGACTGAGGAGAATAACAAAAGAGAGCTTGTTTGTAAATCAGTCAACCATATTTGTGGTACACACAAAGAATTATGTCCAGGGGAAGAATATTTTTTCAGAAAGTATCTGATTTATTGGATTCAGTCTATAAACCAAAGCATCTGAAATGGCAGCTGGTCAGCGAAAAAAAGGACTGGGCCACTCTTTCGTTTTCACTGCTAACGTAGGGAATGAAAGAATGGTCAGAGGTACACTGCAAGGCAGTGGTGAGAGCAGCCCTCAGTTTACATTTATGTATTATCTTTCAGGCTGATCGCCACTGATCCTGTGTAACCTGTAGCACATTACACACGAGACTAATTGAAGTACATGCAGAGAAACAGTGTGTAGAAAGAGGGTATAGAAAATAAGTGACAGGTTATGCCTTAATTGCATTACTCCTTAGGGGCTTTGAGTGGCTTAGTAAATAATTGCTAGTAGGAAGAGATTTAAGATTTATTTTAGCGTTTATTCTAGAAATTCTACAAAGGAATTTCTACATCAGTAAACATCAGTAAACAATGGGATATTTTGAAAAACAACCCATCCACTTTTACAGTGGCATTACCAAAAATAATGGTCGGCTATTTCTTCAGACCACGCCAGGTCAAATTGGCATCACAGAGATGCTAACAATGTTCTGTGTTGGTCCAGCCCCAGTGAGCCCACCTTTGGGACCTGCTTCCCCAACAAGTATATTGATTTTCATCTATCTTTTTTTGGGGGGGAAAGTGGGGGCGTTGCATGGTCGGGGAATCAAGCCCAGGTCTCCCGCATGGAAGGCGAGCATTCTAGCATGGAACCCCCTGTCCTCTGAGTTTGTGAGCCTTGCCCTCCCTGAACCAACTTTGGCTGTTGCCTGACTGCTGCGCTGACGTCCTGATTGTTCCCCAGGGCTTCTGTGAGTTGGGGATTCTGCATCCCAACATTCTTTGGGCTGAGTCTATTTCCCTTTGAGACCATCCTCCCATCCTTACTTGAGTTCCACCCTGTTCCAGGCCATAAAGTCCATAGAAGAAGTAGGCCCTTGCCTCAGGTTCTAGGGCTAAGCCCAGGAAAGGAGGTGGGAAGGAATGCTTCCTTTTATGAAGGGGATGAGCTGTTTAAATTGTCCCTCCCTTTGTGAAAGCCTCCAAACAAACATTTCTACCTGATATAATTTCTCTTTTGGGGAGGACTTCTTGCCCTGAAACTTGGTGTGTCTTACGATAATGGACTAATCTCAGATATTTATGATTTTAGGAGCATTTAGTTGAGACACATGCTTGAGTAATCATGATCTCTTTCAGAATTTTATCCTTTTTGAGATTTTATAACTGCCATAATATAGTTAGCTGGGTATAGATAAATTTGAATCGTTATTTTTTTTTAAAGAAAGGGAAATAAAATATGACAAGGAGACAGCTAACTTCTTTACCTAATACCCTTGGATTTACTATTTTTGGTAGATTTTCTTAACTAGTAATTGCTCTTAGGAGTTGTATTAGGGAAATTTAAGAGTTATTGAAATGTAAGAGTTACAGACAAAATGTAAATCTGGCTCAAATATAGTATATCAAATAAAGTAGGGCACTGTCTTTTCATGACCTGAAATGCCTCTCATTTGCTACAAAATAACAAATGAGGCTGGAGTTTTAATGTTTCATAGATAACAAATAAGTAATAAACCCAGGACCAGATGGGAGCTATCCTGGACTTACGTAAAAGGGGCTCTAAGAAAGAAGGGTTTTTAATAGCCAAGATAGGTCAGCTGTTTTTTGACACAAGAGTGGAAGAGTGGGTGTGTCTTGAGGGCAAAAAGAGATACTTTTTTATCTAAACATTTTTCTATGCTGCCAAATTTAATACATGAGAGAAAAGCAAAAATGCACACTCAGAAAGAAAGTTACAATCCCAGTAAATATGTTCACAAATAAATTGTGTGTGGTGATTGATCTTACTCTTTGGATACCTACCTTGGCTTGAGTACCAAAAGATAACAGAAACTACAGTTAGAATTTGGATGACATCTTTCTGATAAAGAATTTTAGACAAAAAAATGATTTGGCCACTTTGTGTTTTGCAATTTATTTTGTTTGGGATCCTCCCCATCCTCTTGCCACTCCAGGTTCCCACCCTACTCTCAGATTAAAAGTCTGATTGCTTTCTCTCAGTAACTTCTACAGATGGCAAGACAGTTGGTGATGGCAGCCCAGGTCCTTTGGCTATTGAAAAGAACATTGGGGAAGTCCACTGAGATTGGACCAATGGTTATATCTAAATGGTGACTTGTAAAGAGGGTGGCTCAGATGGTCTCACATATTGAAGAATAGTCTCTTGGTTAGAGAAACCCTTTATGCTGAGCTTTTGACCCTTGGGAACAAGGTAAAGAAGGGCATGAGCGCAGGCAAGGGCAGCTGTCCCTGCTCAGATGCCAACAGTGTTCACTAAAATCACTCATGAGTGTGTGGAGGGACCTCTTTTTACTCTAGAAAATTTCCGGGTGGCTTCTCAGAGCTGTAAATGATACTATAGTAATTTATAAAGAAGCATGACTTCAATTGGTCTTTAATTTTTTTTAATAACATTGCCTTGTTAATACTTTATTGTCTTAATAACATTTGGATTTTATTTTAGATGTATCTTTCATAATGAATTCTGTTTGAGGGCATCAATCCTGGGTTTTAGTGTTTGTTTCACATTATGGTTGGTTGAAGATAAGTCTTTGGGGCCCAAGGAGGGACATTGTGGGCCATAAAAAGTATAATGCCCACTTCCTTTATTTTTCTAGCCCTTTTACTTTTTTTTTTTTTTTTTTAGTTTGCATATGGGCAGGAGACACCAGGGATCGAACTCCAGACCTCCAGCATGGCAGGTCGGAGCTCTGCCTGCTGAGCCACGGCAGCTGCCCAAGCCCTTTTACTTTTTAAATGGTTTCTTTTAAGTGATGGGGTCAAGCCTTAAATGGACTGTCTCTCTCAGAGAAATAGGGAGTATGCCATAGCAGGAGCGTTAAGAATCTGTAAGCTTTGCAGCTGGGTTTGCCTCAGGGCAAAGACGGTCAGCTGGATGGAGATGCCAATGCTAAATCTCCTGGTTGAGTCCAACTGACCTGCCTTGGAGGTTTGTTTCTTTCACAAGTACTAATCCCATCGTGAGTATCAGCTGAGGTCCTGGGTATAAGCCCAACATTCATTTAGTCTTGATGCAGCTTCCCCTTCTGACCTCGGGCCCCCGTGTTTGATTATCCCTATTTTGCAGATGTGAAAGGTTTGTGCCCAAACTTTGTTACCACTAGTCTAATATACCTCCCATTTCCCCCCCAAATCTGTCAAGTGGCAAGTGTGTTTCTTTGGAAGCGAGACAGCTGTCAAACCAACGCCACTACCACTACCCTCACCACCACCATCTGAAACAAACCTCTGGGGTTGTGATGTCGTTGGGGCCTGAACTAGGTTCAACCATATGAAACTTGGCTTTATTTCCAGTCCATTTTGACTCTTACTGTGAGATGCCATTGCTCTAATAATTATTTACCCAGCATGGAATGATCTCATCCTTTTAGTCACTTTAAAGACACTTGGAGTCCCCACATAAATGGTTACTCAGGAGAGAATATTGGTCTACTTATCACTTACCTGCTGGCTCAATTACAGCTTCTCCTTAAGGCCCTTACCTCTTTTTTCTAGAAACTTCGCAGACTTTTCCAGTCTGCAGTGAACTCTTCAATCTCTATACTAGGGTTTGACAAACTTTTTTTTTTTTTTTTTTTTTTTGGTATAGAGCCAGATAGTAAATATTTTCGGATTTGCAGACCACAGAATTTTGGTCACAATTATTCACATTTGCCATTGGGGGTGAGAACAGCCACATGTAATATGTAAATGAATGATCTTGACTGTATTTTAATAAAATTTTGTTTGCAAAACATGTGGTAGGCTGGATTTGGCTCACTGGCGGTACACTAAAGTAATTGGTGTACACTACACTAAAGCTACTGGTTATCTGTTTTGTTGTTGTCTTTTAATGAAACTGACCTCTCATATTGTTACTTACATTTTCATTTGTTCGGAAAGAATTTATTGCATGCTATTACATTTTTTTTAAAAAAAGTACTTATTTATTGATTTTCATTGGTTTACATTTCTTTGACCTATAATCCTTCCCCAAATTATCAATATTTGGGGTTTGAAATGTGCATGATTGAAGCAGAGGGGTAACTGAACAAGACACAAGGTAGTCTTTCTTAACAAACCACTTAGCTTTGGAATAAAATGATTCTGGAGATTAAGTTGACTGCATATGACTCAAAAATGTGAGGACCTTCCATGTAGCAGGGACAGTTGTTGTGGAAATATCCGATGGGAAATCTGTACTTTTCTGAAATGCATCTTTATGGTGACCTTAACTTTAGTGATGGATTGATTATATTACTTTTAGTGTCCTGGCTATTCTCGTATGTCTTAGAAAGATTGCTGGGAAGATAACATGGGAAAGTCATGTCTTTAAAATAGATAGCACATGGCTGGCAGCTTGGAAAGAACATGAATTTCTATGGAGCACTTCAGAGACAAGTGGAATTCTAAGTTCATGTTTACTAGTGAATGAGGAAAACCATTTCCGGCTTTGGAGTTAGGTCAGAAATCAATTGATCTTCCTTTTCACTTAGGAGAGGACATTTCATGAGAGAATGAGAAACTGGAAGACCATTGGTAGAAATTAAGTGAATTTCTGTATTTTTCATGTCCTTCTTGTTAATATTCTCCTCTCACTTGATCTTGTCAATTACATGGTTTTTAATCATCACATATGTGTGTTTCTAAAGGAAGCACACATGGGAGAACTGCAGGGTATTTGGGGTAGAACAGGAAAGAGCAAAGACTAGTTCATGTTTCCAGCATGTTTTCTGTAGGTCAGGAACAAGACCTATAAGAAAATGAGAAGCACGATCCTTGCTCTGTTACCAGGCTGATTGGCACCGGAAGATCCAAGGGGTGGGGAGCTTAAAAAGAGCCAAATGCATTCACAGTGCTTAGCTGGTGACTGATGCCAACCTGGCGATTATCAACCCTCTCTATAGCACTTAATGTTTTCAGAGTGCTTTTCAATCAAATTTATTAGTCACCCTTCACAGCCACCACATGAAGCTAATTGATGAGCCTCTCCATTTTATCTTTGAGGACAGGTGACTTGCTGAGGGTCAGGCAGTGAGTGGCTTATAGAGCTCATTAGTCTCTGGGCTATTCCTCTCCTGAGTGAGCAAGATACTTTTTACTTTTTTAAAAAGACATCTGTGGTCAGCATTGGGAAACAGTACTATTGGTTACCTGATTGTTTTCAGGGTAATACTAATGTAAACGTTTTAGGTTTTCAGAAGTTTTTTTTTTTTTTTTTTTTTTTTTTAATTTGCCCTTCCTAAATCTTCCCAATGTCATTCAGTCAACTTTTCAGAACATTTTAGCTGCGTATTTAAAGGTTAGCCAGGCCTGTTACTTCGGCATTGCTCTCAGAATTTTGGCCATCACATTCCTCTCAAGTGCTTACCCAGAGACAAATCTGGTTTGTGGCATTAGCTGTGGTCCAAGTTTGTATGGAATGATGAGTTGAAAATTACTCTCCCAACCAAAATAGGTTATCTGTGCTAGCCTTTTTCCCCCCTGGAATCACATAGAGGATAGACAGATGCAGTAACCTTGCTGTTTGGAATGAGAAGTGTTGACAGCATTTATTCTTGGATTGGTACAGGGATATTCATTCAATGGTAAGTAATTAGTGTGCTTCCACTGTTCTTCTAGTACAACCAAAGCAACCCATAACAAATAGGCAATGGAATTTCTGCAATTCATGGAAGGCTAATGGTCTTGTATTGACGATTCATTCAGTCTTCTATCCCTTGAATATTTCTGAGCTTTTTTTTTTATGTATAGGCCCTACTTTAGACAATGGCAATACAACCTTGAATAAAAAAGTTAAAGTTCTTGACACCATAGAACTTACATTTTAGTAAATGGATTATTTTTAAAACCAAAAATAAGTAACTGTCTCTGGAAGTGATAATCACTATGAATAAAACACAAGCAGACAAGAGAATTGGAGAATGGTAGGTATGAGGGGGTACTTTAGATGTAGTTAGAAAGGGCCTCCCTGAGAAAGTGGTATCTGAGGAGACCTGAATTAAGGGAAGGTGCATATCATGGAAAAGAGTATTCCAGGAAGCAAGGACAAATGCCTAAGGGAGGAGTGAGCTAGGCATATTTGAAGAAGCAGGAGCCAGAGGCCAGTGTGACATGAACAAAGGAGTGAGATGGAGAGTGACAGATGAAGTCAGAGAAGCAGACAGGGGTAGACCCTGTAGGCGGCCTTGACCAAGGCCATGTGTTTGGATTGTGGTCTGAGTTGATGGGAAGCCATTGGGTAAATCGGACAAGGGCGCAATATCATCTGATTGACATTTTTAAAAAGTCACTGTTAATGTTGGATGGGGACAAGCCAGAAGGAGGGTAGAGGCAGGGGAAGGGAACATATTCTAGGAAGCTATTTCACTTGTCTGAAGAGATGATGGTGACTTGAACTAATTGGAAGGGTAGAGATGGGGGTTGGATTCACGATATATTTTGAAAGTAGAGCTGAGAGTGCTTAAGAACAGTTTGGTTGGCAGATTTCTATTTTCCCTGCTGGTAATTTTATTACTGTCAAGTATGCAGGGGTCACACTCCTTAGATTCATTTTGGTTACTCTTGTTTGTGTGAACTTTTAAGCATAAGATCATTGTTAATGTCCCAAGATGAAATTACCAACAGATGGCATGGGTAGCACCGCAGTCCAACAAGCAGACGTACTTATTTGTGTTATTAATAGGTGTCCTAGAGAAATAGCTGCCCTTATATGAAGCTACTGCTCTGTGAGTTTCTCTCTTGTCTTGACCTACCCATTTCATGCAGGCCCATTGGAAAGAGACTTAAGATCCTTCTTTTTGCCGAAGTCAAGGCAGCAAATACCATTTCCCAGTACAATATTTCTTATTCTACTCAACAAGTACTTATTTTGAATAGCTGTTTAGTTCCTGGGGCTGTAGCTCTGCGTATGTCTTCCACTGGGCCCTGATAGCGTGCTGAGGTGTTTAATACAACCATTAATGGGCTCTGCCGTGCGAGCCGAACCAGTGTTAATTAGCATTACTTCTTTGCTGTTGCATCCATGCTGGCAACTCAGTTCTATGCCCTAACTCTCTCTTTCCTGCCCTTTATGCCCCACCCCCCTCCTTTTCTTAATAAGCCCAAGATGTAAAAGTATCCAGATATGGGCTTGTCAGAAAACTATGTCATAAGTTTTTACCATTTAATTAACTTTAACCTTTAAATTTAGATATATATCCTTCTTCCTTTTTTTTAGAAAGTTCGGTGTTTCTCTCTGGGGGATAATTAATAAAAGACAAAAATTAAACACATAAACTCATTATCCAGATGCAGAATGTCCTTAAATCCAATTGTCCACATTTCCTACTGATTGTTAAATAGCGATTTTTTTTTGTTTTTTTTGGTCAAGGTTTCATTGCTATTCTTTGTCTGCTCTTTCTCTGACTACAAAGAGACAGGGTGTTTGCTGTCTTGGCCCTTTCAAGACATTAATTCTTTTCTTCCTGGGGTTTGCCCTCTCTAATTCTTATAAAAAGAAACTCCTGCAATTACTTTCATTTATTTTTTTTTTCTGGGAGGCATATTTATATATCTGTAAGTTTCACCTGGAATAGCAGGTAATTCAAAGTTATTTTTTTTTCTCTTACAAGAACGTTGTTTTATTTGATCAGATATTTTCATCAAGGATATAATAATGATCATTGCATGAAATGAAAATCATTGACAATTTTAATATTCTGCAATTCTCTTATTTTATGTTTCAGAAGAAAATGATTTTGGGGGGATCTGTGAGAAAGAACATTTCAAGCTTTTGAGCTTGACTTAAAAACTGTGATGAAGGAGTTAAACATATTTCTTCCCCTGCTATTTCCTATCCTGGTTACAGCCATTTAGCTGGTGACCTAACCGGAGGCTGGAAGTCATCCTCACTCCTTTTTTGACCTCACTGTCTCCATGCAGTGAGGCAATGTGGCTCGGAGGACCCTGTCCCTTAATCTATGAACATCTTTCTCTTCATACCTCCTGCTGTGGCCCACTTTTAGGCAATGTATAATTATTTTGCACTTGAACTTCATTGTTAATCTCCTAATTGGACTCCATCTCAGCTACTATTGCCCCACTCCAATTATTCTCCGCATTATTACTGGGTAATCTATAAAACAGAAATTAGGTCATGTAGGGCTTATGCCTCAATGTAGAATAAATTCCAAAACCTCCATATGGCGTAGAAGGTTCTCTTTGATCTGACTCCTGCCTTTTATGTCATCTTTAGCTCTTGCTATTCTGTGCCTCACATCCTAGGCTTACATCATTCTAAACTATTTCTGGTTCCCTGAACATGGCATCTGTTTTAGATTTCAGGTTCTGTGAACTGAAGTTACCAGTTTACTTGTAACAAGTGAACTCCTGCACATCCTTTACCATTTAACCCCAGACTTCACTTCCTCAGTGAAGCCTTCCCTGGAGCCTTATCATTTGATGCCAGCTTGATTTCCATCTCTGCTTTGTTTCTACAGATCTGAATTTTAACCACTATTTGGTAAAATAAATGAGGAGTGAGTGAATAAATATTGTTTTCTGGGTTTCCTTAGATGGGAACACTGAAACCATATAAATTAACCTACACTTAAGGAAGTTGGAAATCATATCCTTTCCAATGATAATTTTTCTTTTCCCAGTTTTTAAACCTGGTTTCCTCATCATTTGATGATATATGGGATTACATAGTGGCTTTGATGGGAATAAAGTTGATTTATGCTTTTGGTCTTCTGATCATTCCCAGTGATCATTTCTGCTACTGTCTTAATATATCTTATCTTCACTGTAGCTTTAGGAATACATGGAGGAGGTAATTCTAGATAAACTGATTTTTCTCAAATTATAGCTGACTAATGAGAGAAAAAGAGTGGGAATTGAAATGCCTTTCAATTTGTCAAATATGGACAACTAAAGAAATGTCAGTTTCATTTAATGGGACTATTTTGGTACTCTAGGAATGTGCCCTAATTACTTGAATAGTTGTGTACCTACTAATTACCAAGTATGTAGGCACACAAGTAAGGAATATATTTGAGATGATAGTCCCACACATTGATTTATCTTCCATTAATGTGTTCAGTTGATCTTGACTGAGCTCATACTACGTGCAGATAGGACACTATGTGCTGTGTTTGCAGAGATAATACAAATCGTGTGCATTGACCTCATGGAGCTCCAAGATAATATAACATATTACAGTAAAATGTAAACTACCATAGGGGTTTAAGGCAGCAAGATCTGGGGCCAGAATATCGAGGTTCAAATTCTGACTCTTACTGCTACTAGTTGTGTGAACTTAAGCAAATGAGCTACCCTCTTTGTGTCTGGGTTTGCTCATCAGTAAACAGTGATGATGATAATAATGGCTTTGTCAAAGAGTAATTGTGAGGGAACATGCACACATGGGAGAGAGAGAAAGAGGGTGGCGGTGGTAGAATATAAGGAACCAGAATCAAGAGAGTGACATCCTGTTTCTCACTGATATGGGACCCAAAAGCCATGGGACCCAGAAACTCAAAGAGAAGAAAGTTAGATCAGGAGATAGACTATTGTCTTGATAAGATAACTGTATTTAGCCAAAACTCGAATATATTTCATTTATAGTACGACTCATTTAGTATTCCAACCTGAGTTGTCAATAACTCTCAACAAATCCTTTGGGTGGCTTTGGCAAATCCTAAATTATGGAATCCTTGTAACTGACATACAGATACAGATCCTATATGGAACTGTTGTGGCCACAGATATGTATCTTGAGTGGAGAAAGTCAAATGAGCACCAAGTTGGTGCTCAGCTGGTGTGTACCAGTTCATCTCATTTAGTGAGTCATATTGATATGCTGCTATTGTGAGCCCCCAAGACCCCTTGGCCATTGCGACCAACCTGATCTTCCCCAGAATCTCCTGGATCTCCCTGAAGCCCAGGAGCTACAGAATGAGTACATGGAATGACAGAGGATCTTCCGGACACCAGAACAACCACCACCACAAGAAAACATAGAAAACAAACTTTGTTATGGGGTGAAGATTATTGAGAACAGCACCTGTCCACAGTTAGTGTCTTGTTAGGTATTAATATGTATTAGGAGCTCACATGAATTGCCCTTCATCATTGTATTGTTAAGGAGCCTTTATTTTTTTCCCTAATTTTCACAAAGGACCTTCTACCAATTTTATTCACTGCGGGATTGGTGTGTCTCAGTTTTCAAGATGCTGCAGTCTGCTGTAGCTCTCTTTTCAGAGAACTGTTTGTTCTTTGGACCAGTGCCCTGTGCTCTGCCCATTTTGCGTTCTCTTTCTGCTAGCACTGTTGTCATTGTAGGATGGTTTGGGCATTCTTAATTATATACCCTTTTGTTAGAAAGAATAATTTCCTATTAAATTTGTGGGAAGATATATAGATGACATTTATACTTAGACCACTTGAGGATTGAA
Source organism: Myrmecophaga tridactyla (assembly GCA_004026745.1). NCBI lineage: Eukaryota > Metazoa > Chordata > Mammalia > Pilosa > Myrmecophagidae > Myrmecophaga > Myrmecophaga tridactyla. Next base: position 12,206 of record PVIY010003458.1, read on the forward strand.
GTTTAAGGGGTTTCCTTTTTAATCAGTGCTAGCTCCTAATCTGGTGGATGACTGGTCCTCATATACAAAATTTACTATGGAGCTGACACCCAAAATTTTGCTTTGCAGTTTTCCAACATAGTTCTTTTGTCTAAATCGGGGTTTCTTAACCTCAGCATTGCTGACATTTGTGGCCAGATGATTCTTGGTTGTGGGGCTATGTCCTGTGCACTGGAAGAGGTTGAACAGCGTCCGCGACCTCTGCCCACAGGATGCCTTAGCAACCGCCCGGTTGTGACAACTGAAAATGTCTGCGCACATCACCAAATGGCCCCCACCAGGAGACCAAATCAATCCCAGTTTGGAACATTTGCTCTAAATAGCGAACATATGGAAGTAGATTGAAAAGCAAGTTATAGAATGTGCTAGCCAGCAGAGCAAAAGCATTTGTGAGAATGCCAGCATACACTTATAGCGTTCTTAATGTGGGGCAGGAGGTTCGTGTTTTTTTTTTCTGAGCCTTTTTATTGAGATACATTCACTTACCATATAAAGTTGAAATCTAGAGTACAGGTTACAGGAAATAGAATGAAGGTAGAGAATGGGGAGCTGATGCTTAACTTGTGCCATGGATGATGACTGTGGTTAATAGTACAAATATAAGAATGTTTTTTTTTCATGAATCAGGTGCTGTTTTAACAGCTCTTTTATGTAAATTACCAAAGCCATGAAGTGAGGAACCATATCCCTATTTTATAAGTGAGGAAACTGAGACACTGAGAGATCACATAGTTTGTCCAAAGTAATGCAGCTTGTAAGTGGCAGATCAAGAATCTGAACTCAGGCACTATGAACCCAGGAAGTCCATGATTTGAATTCCCTGTGCTTGTCTTTTAAGAAAGATTTATTGGAACAGAGGCCTATGTGACTCTGTATGGGGTCTTACCTCCTGTGGGCGCTAAATAAATATTTAAGTGAACAAATGAATGAACATCTCTAAGTTCAAGAAAGTAATGTTTTAAATCAGTATTGAGTAAATTCTTCCCTTAAATGAAATGACACATTTTTTTAAATACAGCCCCCTAATTATTGTCATTAGAGCAAAGCAGAGGAACTCAGCATTTCTAAGCCTATTCATGAGGATTTTTAGAAAGGGTTTGTCAAGGTGACCTTTAAAGCCTTTTCTAACCTGAGCTTCTATTTGTGTGCTAGGAGAGTTCTGCAATGTAACAGAATGGAGACTGGCCAACCTGAACAAAATATTATTTTCCTGATGAAGCTAAACAAAGCATCTGCTCCTGCATTATAATAAGGAAAAATTGTGAATTCATCCCTCCTTCTAAACTAAGTATCAAATGCTTTCTGATAAAGTAGGATACACTATTTGATAGTTTGACCAAGCTTCAGGACTTATAAAAAATTAAACATCTTTAAGTAACAGGAAACCACTTTAACCGATCAATTGTCAGGCTTCCATATTTGGCTTCCTATTGTAGATAAAAGGACTTAACTCTAAAACTTGTTTCAAGGACATTATATCTCATATATATCTAAGTGGGAAACCTGTATTTTATATTATTTTATCAAATGCGATGCTAACCAACTGGAAATATATATATTTTATGTATATAATATATAAAACTATATTCAGTAAGACACCCAGTACATCCATTTTCTTTACTTCTATGATAGAAAACAAAACTTCCTTCAAGCAGAATTTTCATTAAATTTTTAAAAAAATTTTCTTGACTTCATCAATACATGAAACTCTAATAAAGGGTTTTTCTGTAAGTTTTTTAAAAAATATTTTCTGCATTGCAAGAACCACGAATCAAATTCTGAGTGGCTATTCTTTTGTTAGTCATGCGTTTTAGATAACATATAATATTGAATATCTCTTAGTATTTTTCATTAATTCTGTGAAACACGGACACTTTCTGGATTCACCCAAATTAGAGAAAAGAAGCATGACCCAGTAAAAAATTAAATTGTCTAACTTTTTGAAAAATTGGCTTTGGTTTCCTTCATTTACATACATTGTATATGTAACTCATTGAGAACAACAAAGAAAAGAGAAACTGTTATGTCTTACCTTATATATTTTAATAAATAAATGAGAACTATTTATAATTAGAAGGGAATGTTGCAGATACAGTGGTTGAAATCTCTGTGTTGAATTCATGTTTAAGCACAAAGGAGCTTGTGCTCTGCCGTAGCTTGGAAAACCATCCAACTTGACCATTGAAAGTCCTGAGACAACTGGCTTTGATTTGTGCTAAACGGAAACCAATGTCCAATGAAAATTAGTTTGTCTAGCTCAGCTTCCTTCCAAAATCAGCAAGGTAAAAGTCTCCAAGTCAGATGGACTCATAGTTATTCCCTTTAGCTCAAACACAGGTCATTTCTTACTTTCCAGTTCTTTGTTATGTGGTTGCAAACAAAGAGTTCATGGAGGCTTTTTCTGTTACTTTTTTATCTGGGTGTGTTAGAGGTTTGCTGAGAAGCCCAGTGAGTTAGGAGCACAGCCTGGATTGTCCCCTTCCCCCTTCATCTCAGGATTTACTTCTCCTAAAACTTGAGAAGCATTTATTCCCCACCCCCACCCCCCAAAAAAAGAAAGAAAAAGAAAACAAAAACCCTACACCATAGTTCCCTTACTGGGATTTCCAGAGTTTTATAGGAATAGAAACTACTGACGATAATATAATTGTATTAACTTTTTTTTTTCCATGGGCAGGCACCGGGAAGCAAGTAATTGCATTAACATTTTAAAAGAAATCCAATGATCCTCAATTCTTGACCTTCACCTAATTCTTGTGTACTTGAAATTGTACCTTTTTTTCTTTTTGACTTACATAATGTAGTTATATTTAGGACTCATAGAAAGGAACACATATGAGTTTTGAATAATTTTACAAATTTCAAAAATAATTCTAAATTGATGGCTTCCATATCTCTGTAATTTCATTGCATTTTAAGAGACAGTGGACACAGGACTAAGTGAGTATTACTCTTAGGTTCATATACTGTTCAGGAGAATTAGCTGTGCAACCCTTTATTTGTGTGTTACTTCAGTTAGCTAATGAAACAATGGATCTAAGAGATGGAGATGAAATCCCTAGTTGCGTGTACCTTTTGCTCTGATCTCATCCCTCACTGGTCTTGTTTATGAGGTGGGTATGGCTAGGGGTAAAAACAGGGTGAGCACAATGAAGTCTGTGCTCAGCCTTGTGAAAAGACTGCATTGTAATGTCCGTTAGTGTCATTTTCTTATTTTTGAGAGAAAGCACATATAAGGCTCATCAGCAGTATTTCAGATAGCGATAGGATTATTTTATTGTGAAGAATGGAAGCTTATCTGTGCAAGGAGAATCCATATTCATTGTAGCACCCAAATTTTATGGCTTTAAAAACACTAAAGAAAAATATTCAGTATAAGATAACTATTTTCTTTTTTATTTATCCCACATGCCATGGGAAAAAAAAATTCTGATTTTCTTGTTGAGTATTCTTAAAAATGAGTCATTCTTTAAAGCAAAAGAATGGAAACTTCCAGGTGTTAATTAAAATGATTTAACTATTAAAAATAGCAATAAATAAAACATGACCATAAAATAGCAAAAAGATAAAAATCACAATAACATCATCTTGCCAGCTCCCTTAAAACTCATATTATGAATTATGGTAATTTCACTCAGTGAGACCATAAATAATACATTTTCTTTTTGTTTAGGAGATCTTTTAAAATTTTTCATAGCTTCATTTTTCTTCCTTGATTCTGAAGTAGAAGTCAATTTTGTTTTTTTAAGAAAAAGTCTATATAAATACCATTCAGATGCTTGACTTAAAGGTCAAAGATGATTTCTGGTCCAGAACACTCAAAATTTTTCCTTTCTTTTTTTGAAGGAGTAGAAAATCAGTAATTCTGATGTTGAAAAAGAGTACCACTCCTTTTTAAATTATTACAGCATTAAGTTGTTTATTATTCTAGAAAAATCTGGTCCTTGTTTATTCCCCCTATTATATAATTATGAAGCAATATGTTTGATATATTTTTAAAAACCCTTTAAAAGTAAAGCTATTTCTTCATGTTATATCTACCTTCTGAAACTAGGAAAATATTGTGCATTCTCTAAATAGTAGCTAAATTGCTGTTCTTTCCAGTAGACTTGTAAATGGTGATAGATGCTACCTTCGATTTATTGGATTTGATGATAAAGTTTGTTACATGAAAGTGGGAGTTCCTGTATATTTCACGCAGTTGTTGACTCTGAAGAGCATAAGGTCTGAGAGATATGTTAAGTCATAGAGGGAACCAAAGTCAGAAAATAAACTTCATCACTTGTAAATGCAAATATAAAATTTGCATTACTTGTTAATGAACATCCTAGAAATAGAATTATTGCAGATTTAGATAATAGTTAAATTTTAAGCCAGCAACCATATCATAAATTTTTGGATATCATTCTTTTTATGATTGAAATAAATTAGATACTGACACAAGAAATAAATCCTGAAAGAGCAATCTTCAAATCACTGTTGCCTTGATGAAATTATCGTTGTGGGCCGAGTACAAATATATAATTCTCTCAGTTGTTTATGAGCAATAGAATATATGTAATTTATTTATTCAATAGGAAACTGATGCTGATTTCATAGATTCAGAAAAGAGTTTTATGAGAACCAACCACTGGTCATAATTGCTCCTCTTTCTACCTTCACTTAAGACTGTGGTATATTTTGTTTATTGTTTAGCCTCTTAAAGTTAGAGAGAAGTCAAAACTAGGTCAGTATTATTTACAATTGAGCAAAATGAAGTGATGTGAGCTAAAATATTGTGCTTTCATTTTCAGTCTCCTAAAGGTAACCTCATCATTTAATTTAGACACTGGAATTGTTGGACCATTTTGTGGATTTTCTATAAAATCTTTTCCTATATTCTTAATCTTGGAACATCTAGTAATCTTAGTTAAATGTCTCTAATGAAAAATAGGAAATAGTGTTCATATACATTCATTGTGCTTCTGATAATTTTTAATAGAGTTATGCAGTTTGGTCACAGAGAAAGCTTAAATTTAAGAAAATTTTTTTTGTATTTTCTTTTTCTTTCTGTTATGTGATATCTGGTTTCAAAGAGTACAGAAATGTGGGAGATAACTGATTAATGGGCATTTTTATAAGTATGTATATGTTTTCTGTATAAATAGTTATTTTAGTGAAGTGGTGATCTCTGAGCTCACTCTGCTCTTATATGTGCAGAAATTTTGCTGAGAATTTGATGTGTTATCAGTTATTATTATTATTTTTAGTATTATTGAATGTATCTACCCAGCTTGAGTGTCTTTACCAAAGTGTATAGTGCTCCCAATTACATTTCAAAGAATTTTTGTTTAATTCTTTAACTACTTGGAAGGTTTATGGTTATTCTCTATTTTTCACAGGTAAAACCCATGAAATAAAGTAATTTTAACTTTATCATCTACCTCTTTTTAAAAATAGCTTGTGAATGTAGTTATACTTTGCCATAAACCTAACAGAATCATTCGGTATTAGTTTTAATATACAGGACTTCAGATTGTTTCTATTTTTATTCCCCCCCCAGCTGTGTGCGCTACAGCTTCCCATTGTCATTGTGGTTCATTTCATTACATTTCTTGTTCTATCTGCTTTCTTGAGACTTGGGAAAGAGTATTTTTCTGAGTGATTGTATCGTATTGTTCCAAATATAAGGCCACCCAGAATAGAAGGCAACCTCCAACTAGAAACAGCTCAAATATGGAGAAAGGCTGGGGGCCCAGAGCCCGGCGGGTCTTGCAGTGGTGGCATGGGTGCCGAGGAATAGGACGATGCCTGCCCACTCTCCCGGTGAGTGAAGACGAGTCAGCTGGCTGCATTTGTCTGTGCGTAACCAGATGGCTTCTGTTGCTGGAGGAAAAGTTGTACTGGGGCGGGTAGAGAACAAGTCTGTACACATGAAAGGGAGTTGCTTGTGTGTCTAAACTTGGGGAGGGAGGATGGGAGAGGAGTCTTTCACCTCCTAAATAGTCTTCTTTAGTGATTTTTTTTTCCTGAACCTGGAGGTGAAAGTTGAAAAAGCCCAAATACCTGAGTAGAAACAAATGGTTCCTCCCTGAACCTTTCATGAAAAGGAGTTTAGTCAACAGTGAGTATGTATCACTCGAATCTAGATAATTCTCCAAATATTGGTCTGATTCTACTAAACACATAAAATTATTTTATTTTATAGTAACTAAATGAGATATAATGAGATGCTTGATTCTGTTTGTTATAATCTAGAAAACTCGTTAGCACCAGTTGGTGTACAACTTTATAGGCATCTGGCTGCCTTTGTGGGGTCACCAAAACACATGAAAAGTGGACCTTGACCTTTCTTGTTCATTACTAGTCCATGGCTCTCAAAATTAATTTGAAGTAGAACATCCCCCTCCGTGATGGATTGTTCCCACGGTATACTCTAGGAAAGATCTCACTGCACCGCTCTAGCCTCTTTTTTCTTCAAAAGTATATTAATTTAGTAAAAGAGTGGTTGGTTGTTTCTGAATAGATATGGCCTGAAAAGGACTCTCCCTAAATTTAAGTAGTACTAAATTGCCCACAAGGTTTGGTTTCGGAGAGCTGTTTATCCTTGAGTTTAGCAATTCTAAAAACCAAGATGCCCTAGAAGACAGAGGCCGCATGCCCATGCAAAAGCATGCCAGTGTTGACAGACCTACCATTTTACCAGTTCTGGGAAGGAAAGAAGGTAGCTCAGAGGGGAAGATTCCTTTAGCTAGAGTAATCCCTTGCTAAATTGGATTACCTGTCAGAGGAATGGTAGCGCTGCAATGGTGGGTCCCATATCAGAAGCTTGAAGTGAATTCTGCATAACCTCAGAAGCTTTTTCAGAGTTCATAGAGGTGGTGCCAGTAGGGAAAGAAAACAGTAAAGGACAAGAGTTATTTAAGGAGGAAGAACGTCCTTTAAATTCCCTTAATTTTGGACCTACTTGATTTCCATAGAGAAAGAGGGTGTCTAAAATTTGGTGGTGGGAGAGGGAGGGGTTGCCCTTCACCATCTTTGAACTTCAAATAGTTTTCCTTTTATTAGTTATATTGGGTATTATCATCTTTGATATGATTTGACTTTACGAAAACAGGAAAGCAGATTTTATGAAGTGATTTGTTTTTCAGGGGAGGGTGGGGCTGTTGTCATTGGAAGCCCTGTGACAGAACCTGTGGTTAGGGTCCTTGTTAGCGCCAGTGGAGGACAGAGGCAGGAGAAGTCATCTAAGTATAGATTTCATTCCTTTCTCTTCCTCACCCTAGTGAGAGTGGGGAGAGGATCTGATTTGATTACACCACCCTTTGGAGCAGAGAAAAGAGCAGGGCTTCAGGAGACTTGTGAGGTGGCAAGAGGAACTTCAAGGACATAGTGCAAGAAATGACAATAAGAAAAGGGAAAAAGTACTCCAAATTTCAAAAATAATAATCTTTATAAAGCTAAATGGCACTATCTCTACTAATGGCATGGTTTACGTACAGTTCATACATATGATTGTCACTGTCCTCAGATTCTCCTTCCCATTCCTAAAATGTGCAACACAGAAGCTCTCCTGTAGGTTCTAGAAAATAAATGTCCCAAACCATTGTTGTTTGCTACCTCTATGAATTCACTGAGCGGGTCCTTCTCAGGGGATTAAAATCATAGGAGCAACTTAAATGGAGCAGATTAATAAATCTGTTAGGCATGGAAGAACTGTAGGTTTGTTAATGGCAGAAATTAAGATCTCTGGAGCCCACTAAGAGTATAATGATCTCCATAAACCAAAGGTCGGAAAATTCCCATTGGATTGCATTTTCTAGGAGGCTAGATGGTTCCTACTTTCTTTTTTGTTTTCTGTGCTTCTAATCTGTCCCCAAGCAACTTCTAGAAAACGTACAGACCCCTGGGGGAGATGCCGAGGTTCTGTGTGGGTGCTGTGGCGCTCAGATCAGATTAATCATGCCCGGATTCTGATTGCTCAGCAATTAGGTTGAAGAATTGCACAACGAAGATATAATTTCTGATTTATTTTCATTTTTAAAAAGGCAAGGAAATAAAGAGAAACCTTTCTTAAATAGAATGTTGTATTTGCTTAAATCTCTTGGAAATTGCTCCATTATAGGCTTTTTCCTTAAAAAAGAGTTTTTATAAGAGACACAGTTTCTCCAATGCAAGACTATGATGCGTCTGCATTTTTTAATGCCATATGGAATGTGGCATTTAGCTTGCCGAGTGAGCATGTTTCATTCAGCTGTGGAGTAACTCTTGAATTCCCTACTCTGGAGTACCTTTAAGTTTCAAAAATCAGTTTTGAAATGTCCTAATGGCCAACCCTTGGTGAGGGGGGAGATAGTGCTCTGTTTGTTAAATCAAGGATGACACTCAGATTTGCATAGAGATGGCTCTTGGTTAACTATTCTTGCAAGCAGCAAGAGTATTCCAGTTAACAGGTTGACAGAATCTTAAGACAGGCAAGAAAATAATCAACAAAAGGGCTCATTCTCATTTGGCAGTGAAATTGACTATTGAATGACATCTGTGTAGTTCCAAACGACTTTTGTTTTAATAACAAAGTTGTTGATTTTCTACTAAGGGTTCTTTTAGGTTGTCATCAGGGGCTGATGGGAGTAACAGTTCACCCAACTCTCCAGCTAGCTTCAGTGGACATACCACACCTTCTCAGCAGCCTGAACCCGTGGTACACTCTCTTAAGGTAACCAGCTGTGTGCAACCATTCATCCAGAACTTCAGTTGTGCTGTGATTTGTTCCCTGTAGTCTGATAGTCCTCACGGTCTTGCTTTAATCATAGAGACTTTTTAAAAACCCCTTATGGCATAAAGCTTTAAATCTTTTTTTAAAGTATGATTTTAATTTTTTTGAATCTAAAATAAGGGGTTTTGAGTTCTTATGTCAAAATTGAATCTCTAGTTTCATCATTTTGTTTTGAGTAATGTGATCATTTCTGTCTGCATCAAAGTTGAAGTCTGATGTGCATGTGTATCCGTATGTGTAAAATATTATTATAAGTATTTTCGTGCAAAGTTTGTAGCATGGGTGTCTTCAAATATGGGCAATTAATTGCTGGCCAAAATAAGGAAGGATACCATATTTTTATTTCTTTGTGCCAGTGTAATAGCTCATGAAATTTATTAAAAGAGATCATGGAAATAAACAAAAACTTACTCTTTCCCCCTCTAAATAGAAATTAGACCCTCAAACTCCAGGTAATGCTCCTTTACAGATATTAGAAAATAAATTATGATTTTATGCATAAAGTTAACTTATTTTTGGCTTTGATTTCAGATTGTACAATGACTTGAACAAAGGCTTTGATGGAATTTGTCATTTATCTTATTCTTCACCAAGATTATTACCTTTCCAAGAAAGTAAACTTTGTGGCCTTAAGCCTTTCTGAGCCATGAAGTAAAGTGCCTCAGTCTTTCATTTGCCTCCTGAGCTTCATAATTTAAAACAAAAATTGTTTCAGTTTCAGAATGATTTTATCATCAGAGTGAAGCGTGCCACACTTTCCGTGGCATCCATATAGTATAAAACTAGATGAGAGCCTCAGAATGATTAGAGGTTGATTTGGTTTTGGCAGAAGATTTAGCTCACTCACCATGTGTTGCTTTAGCTGACACCAAAATGAGTTTGCTTCCCCTAAGCATATGCTGATTGTTGATGAGAAAAGGTAGCAGAACCATTCTGCTGGCCACAAGCAGTGCACTTGGCCTTTCCTGTCTGAGTTGTGCATAATTCACAAAGTGAGCAACCGAGAGGAGTTTGTGGGAAGGCACGGCCAGTCTGAATGGCGCTGCCCAGCTTCTGGTGGGTTCTGATTTATGGATCCACGAACGTCAGGCTCTTGGCAGCAGTGTTTGGATGCCCTTTAGCTTGAGTCAGGTGTTAGCTGTCTGAAAAGCATTTTAGAAATGGAAAATATCCCAGAGATTGACTTCAATCTTGAAGTATTATAGGGTGTCTGCACACATTCCAAAAGCAACTTATTGTCCTATTTTTCAAACTATTTGAAAGCCGTATCAGCCTGTTGCCTTGTTAAATGGCAAGTGCAGTTTGAATCAGATCAGGCTAGTCATGTTGTAATTTTCGCCAGATTTCTCAGGGCAGCTGTTAGTATGGCCTAAATGCAAGGGAGGCCGTAGAAGAGCTCCTCAATTTTCTCACAATTTGTTGTCTAATTTTCACATAAAATTATACCTCAAGAGACTGAGGTATTATGTTATAATCAGAACACTTAAGGGTACCCTGTTGGCAGATGGGTGATCCTGAGCAACTGAAGTATCTTTATTAGAAAACTGGAGGCTTTTGAATATAGAATGTATTTTGTTGCCATCGTTAACTGTGTCGTGAAACAGAAATATGTGCAAAATAGTCTATGAGAAATGCATCTTAAGAACATTACAATGTCAAAAAATTTTTTGACAAGTTCTGTTTTTAAAAGCCACAGATCTAAATCTGGTGTATATCATGAAATTTTTCTCTTCTGAAATGGATAATCAGAAGAGTGGCTCAGTTTCCTATCTTCTGGTTGATGTCAAAGAAAACTCTAGGCTTTAATAAACTCTGTGATGGTATTTGGGAGTGTGTGTTATAAATCAATGTGAGAGGTTAGTCCACTCATAAGAAGACCACATTTTCCTTGCTTAAAATTTCATAAGAACTATTAATTGGCGCTTCACTTCATTTAGTAGAAATTAACTGATTTGAAGTACACTTTCCCCGAGGTGCATTATAAATTGAATTTGGATGCAAATGAGCTTGTTGGAGGAGCTCTTTAAGTTTTCTATGAATATTCACTGAGCATAGTCAGTCATTTCCTTTAAGTATGTAAAGAAGGGAAACAGATGCTAATCTAAGGTGAGTATCACATCCTGCTCTAAAGTAATGTATATATAGTAATAAAAGCTAACAGTTTTGAATTAACAGAAGAGTAGCGAGCGAGTTCGACACTCATTACAGGATTGACGCGCAGTAAAAGTTAGAGTGGTCTCAGTTAGTGTCTGTGAACTTGACAGGAAGTTTCCAGTTCGTGCTCAAGTCCTTTATTTTGGCCCCTTTTTCCTCGGTGCAAATTCTCAGGTGACACATTTAGATGTGGTCATCAGTGCCCACCATGATAGCAGAAGCAAGTAGAATAGCAGGGTCACAGTTCAGCAGGAGTTCTCTAGGCCCTTTTAGAAAGTGCATCCTTTTTCACGCTGCAGCAATGCTTTGATTTATAAGCTGACAGTTATAGAGGAAAACAAACAGCAGGTAAAGCTGTTTGTCCTCCTTTGTATTACAGAAAACTGCAATATGAGAATTTTACAGAGATTATTAAAAGAATATTATTTTCAACCCATTTAGGGATAATTTAGAAAAATTGAAACTAGGTCTCAAAAACTGTTTAAAAGCACCTTGTACCCAGTTTGCTCTAATGAAAAATATTTAAAAGAGTTGCTCAGATAGTTTCACTACAAGGAGTCCAGTCACTGCCTTTGCTATAATTGAAGCGCTGTCTCCATAGTCCTTTCTTAGGCTGTTAGAACATGGACAGGCTAGAACTGTGAGCTTAGCAGTGTTAATGTTCACAAGAATTGTTATGTACATATTCCTGGGTTCTGACCAGTTTCGCTTGTCACCATCATCTATTTAATCATCTTTTCTGTAGGCCATGTCTACATATCATTTGGACTGTTTGGTGTGCAATTAATTATGTTGCTCATCTTTACAATGGAGTAAGAGTTATGACTGTTTCCAAGTGGTTAACACTTTTAAATTATCTTAATGACAAAATTAACTAAATGCATCTAATTACTTTAGGTATTAGTACATTCGATTGACTATTAGTGATGTAATAAATTGCTTGGAAATCAACATATTGATGGCCATTGGAAAATCATGTGGTCTTGATCTGAGGTTTCAGAACAATCAGCTGTTTTAAAAGATTTTGCCATATGCTAATCCACTCTGATATGCAGACACGGAGAAAACAAAAGGTTTTACAAAGTGGAGGACCTTGATGGTTTTATACATAACTAACCCTTTTTTTTTCCCCATGTGAAATTTGCTTTTCTTTTTCAACAAATCCAGGTCTTGGATGTTCAGGAAACTATAGATCGTCAACAGGGTAAAGAGTATGAACATGACCTTAGTGAGACAGAAAAAGCTATAGTCAGAGAAATGTGCAATGTAAGTTTAACATGCTTTATTGTATATTTTGTGTTGAAGCCTCATCATAGCTAAGTTACTGCTTTATAAATACCTACTTTTAAAATGCTGACCAAATGCCTTTACGTTTTTATATGACAATAAAACGAATTCCCACTGTTTTATCTTTAGTTTTACTGCAGTTTTATTTTATTTTATTGCGGTTTTACTGGCACAATAATCATGTTAGGGAATATTTAGGTCAGAGATGTTCAGCCACATCTATATTCCAGAATGATCTATGAAAGTTTCTAAATATTAAACTTATTGTTTAAACTATTGTGGTGCTAATTGGATAAAATAATTCTTTCCCTTTTATATTTTTAAGAAATTCCTTAAAGATTAGTGTTTAAAATCCTATAATAAAACACCAACTTCTTCAGATTTATTTGTAACTATACTTGGAAAAAATCACTGTCTTAATAGATAATATTTGCTTAATTCTTTATATATATGATATGTGTCTACAAAGTATTATCTTTACCTTTATTTGCATGTTTCACGTCATGCAAAGTTTTATCTTCACCTTGCTGGGGTTCACACGAATTCAGATACTAGTAAGGTGAGACAGATATAATCCTAAGAGATGGACAAGTAGAAATCCCCATGAATTTAGAGGAGAACACAGTAAAAATTAAAAAAACAAACACTATATGTTACTTTCATGATGTATATCTTATGTAATTATTAATGTAGTTTGGATTTTCTTATTCATCCCTGGATGAATTTTAACTTTTGGCTAATATGAATGACTGCATCATTATATGAAGAAGAATAATATTGGTGAAGCTTAATAGGCAGTAAATGGAATATTGTAGAGGAAACCATTTGTTAAATGCAGGAAATCATAGCAGATTATATTAAGCATTGATATAAATTGGCCTTATATTGCACTTTTATCCTTTCTTTCTTCTCTTATGATTTCGAAATTACCTAGAAATACTCTTCAGCGTTAGGTCTATTAGGACCAGGTATTCTCAGACATTTACCTTCTTAGAATCCAGTAAATGTCACATAAGTCCCTTGGACATTTCATAGGTGCTGGATGAGGGTTTCAGTCTCCTGCTTGCCTGTGTTGTTGCTGCTTTTTATTGTGTAATCCTTACAATTTACGTGTTTTTCTTTCTTGCATATCTGTCTCTGTCTGTTTTTGAAAGGCCATTAGTTCTAGATACCATAATATCCTAAACACACCACTGTGTATCTTCTGTAGCTTTTCAACCCGTCCTAAGGCTTTTGATTTGAATGCTTTACTCAGATAATTTGTGCCACATACCTCGGAATGCTGCTGCTTCTCATCTGTTGATGATGGAATGAGGAATGAATTTCAGACCATAGGGATTCCATGATAGAACTGGCAGGAACTCTGGAGATCCTCCCCTGGTGGCTGTCCATAGAGTAGTATGGGGAGCTCCTTGGGAATTCAGGGGTCTGGGTTCCACCTCATCATGGGCATTTGGAAATGAAACCATGGGTGAGAACCTCCACACTCACATTTTATGTTTGAAAAAACTACTTTCCAGGGAAACCAAGTGACTTGCTCAAATTATTCACTAATGGACGATGAAGTCAAATATGTACCCAGATCTTCTTTTAGGAATAGCTCTTCCCACCTTCTCCAGATAGTATGTTGGGGGACTTCCATTTTCTGTCCTAGAGCATGGAAAAGCACTGTTTCTCATAGAGAGGCTCATTCCCGTTGTGTTTTACGCCAAGGTTTCTTTAAAGAAAGAAGGATTACTTCTTTTCTTTTTCTGAAATGTTTGAAAATTCATTAATTTCTAATGCATTTCTAAAAACAGACTCAGTGCTGGACTTAGTTCATGATTAGTTTCATGTTCATCTTTTTGTTTGCCTTTGTTTTCCAGAAGGAGGTTTCAGAAGACACCATGCAGTGGTGGTGGTATTTCTCCCTACAGAATACATTTTCAGAAAGCCAAAAACTTGCTCTGCTTACTTACCTTTGCAAGTTCTCTGGGGCACCTTTTCTAACTGTCCATTTTTGTCTTTGATCCCCAGAATTTGGGGAAAAAAATGCAAGCTGGTTCAAATCTGATCGTTGGCACTTTTATATATGTAAACTATTTAAAAGCCAAGAGGGAAAAAAAGGGTCGATTTCATATAAAATTGGTGTCACAAACATGAATAAGATGAATATTAAAAATGCATAGTTGGAGAAAAAAAGTTAAAAATGGCAATGCAGTTCCTTAGACATCAATTTCTTAGAAACTAGCTAAGATTGAAGCCTTAATTCCTATTAGAGGAACTATGTATTTGTAAGTAATGGCACAGAAATGTAAAGCTTTCTTATAACATATGAAAGGTTTTGAGACTCAGGTAGAGCTTAGGGTAATAGAAGTTTTGCTATACATTCTGTGTATTCCTTCAGGAGATGAGTTGTTGACATGCATCACATGAAAGGACTATGAGTATATAACTATCACACCATCATTGTTGGTTAGTAAGCATGAAGTACTTTCATTCTCCTCACAAATTGTGCTGTAGAAATAAATATATTGCTCTCTAATAAATAGTAAACTTATCTTTTTTTGTGGTAGTGGTTATTTTTTAGGTTTGGCTTCTTATGAATTCTCTAAGGAGAGTTGAAATACCAGATGGGCCAACTCAACTATCCACCTACTCTGCTTTTTCAATTAGACGTCACTATTCCTGTGTCCACTTTAGAATCACTCACTTATCTCAGTGATCTCTTTTCTGGAGGAGTTTCCTTTCACCTCATTATAATATCTGGGTTAAGGTCCATTACATGCAACATTTGAATACTTAAAGAGGGGCTAAGCTTTTGAGTTATAACCACGTAGTGTTATGTGTTTATGATCCCTGTAAGGACTCTGAGTCTGTCTTCTGCTTCTATATCAGACCATAATTCAAAGCATCCTGGGGAGAGGTGATTGTATAAAACATTTAAGGGTTAGAAAGGGAATGTCCATAGCATCCCTTGACTTCCAAATTCAATGTTTGCACCTCTCCTCATTAAATCTATCAAGAAACAGGGCTTTTCTAACTCTCTTGCAAGCAGCTCGAAGCTTCCATTGCTATATAATTCCTTTCTAGATATTTAAGGATCATAATTACAAGTCCTTGCAAGTACACAAGGATGTCTCTGTCATGTAGTGGTGTCTGCTGAAACAGAGACTGATAGTTCCATTGCTTTAGAAAGGCATGCAGACAGAGCCTTTTTTCTGCTTTATTACTGTGAATACTATTGGGTTTTCCTGGAGTATCCACTTCTATTTTAAGGTAAAAGCAAAAAAGGAAACAAAGTCTGTGAGTAATTAATCAACTGGTTTGGTGTTTATGTTAGAGCAAAGTAAATTTTTTGGAATTAATCAATTGGAACATTATCTTTAGAGTGAAACACTCTGGAAGGTTTATGGAGTGTGTACGTGTGTGTGTGTGTGTACATTACCAGTTAGTACATTGGTATATCATCAGTGAATTCAGTGGCTTTACTTTTATAGTTACATTATTCTTGATCTCACCTTTTGTTCTTGTCTCTCTAAAATGGCCCAATATTTTTAACATGTTGCAACTGGATCTTTTTTGTTGATTCTTGAATTTATTCTTATCTTTCCCCTGCATTTAGGTGGTTTCTGTTTTGGAAATCTGGGAGATCATACTGTCTGGTGGTTAAGATTTTTGATTGCTGGAGCTACAACACTGCAGGGAAAACCAGTGTTGCTCTCAGAATTTATTAGTACTGCTACCATCTCAGGACTTAACTCTAGCTCAAGAGCAAAATTTCCTTATTTTCTTAAGTGGAACTACTTTGATTTTCTTTGTTCTAAGCATATAATATAGGAACCATGATGATCTTGCTCAGGGGTGTCTTAATCCTGGCTATGCATTAGAATCACCTTGGAAGTTTTTAAAACATACAGATGTCCAATCCTCACTGCCATCAATGAAAATAGAATCTTTGAGGATAGGAATTACTGATTAAGAGTTCCCCACGTGCTTAATGGCAGTCAGAATGGAGTGCCACTGACTTAACTAGAGGAAGATTGCACATCATCTGTTAATTTTGACCCTGGCTAATTGTGAATACTTTGATTTTGTAGTCCCATCTTCTGAGCAGTTCTTGTGAGTCAGAAGCATGTTTTCACATTTTTTTGTTTGTGTTTGCACTCATTCATGTGGCTATTTTGTCTCTTGACTTCATGTCCTTCTTACCCCCTTCTCATAGTTTCTGCCCCCAAACCACAGCATATCACCAGTCTTTTCATGGAAGAGGACAATTAAGATGCTTATTCTTGCCCTTTTTTTGAAGGTTGTGTGGAGGAAACTTGGAGATGCTGCAGGTTCCTGTCCTGGAATTAGGCAACATTTGTCAGGAAACCAGTACAAAGGGCCAATGTGAGAAGCACTGTCCTTCAAATATGACATCGTCTCTGCCAGAGAGAGAAAGCAAAAAGAAGAGAAAGAAGAGTGGATCTCCACAAGCCTGGATTCATGGAATAACATGGAGTGATTGTACATTGCACATATTTCTCCTCTAAAACCTTTAGTACAGCATCTCCCATCAAGCTGTTATTTTGTGTCTCTTACTTTAGTGTCCATAACAGTTCATCTCAAGTAAGGTAGCTTTGAAAATCACCATTTTGTTACCAATATGTTCATTAGAACTAAAACGTTTTGACTCTGAAGATTGTAATTGGGAATCCTGCATGGTGGGAAGAGTCCAGTGGAGCCTCAGTGATTTTTATTTGACTCATTGCATATAATGGTGGGAGCTTTCAGCTATGCTATTTTGAAGATGAGGGGTGTCTTCCAGAACCCCAGATTTGAGAGTTGTATCTCTTGTACATCAGTCAACAAAATTCTAGTTCCTGAAGCATAACTAATGTGGATGCAAGATAAGGTTGGGTTTCTGGTTTCTTATTTCATTTTAACATTTGAGGTGCTAAAAATACCACATAAATTCTCCATATTTTCTAGAAGGGTAACAAGACTTTGTAGGGTACATATCAAAGAGTGCCATTCATTTCAATTGACCAATATAAATACTCATTTTTTTTTCTTTTACTCTTGACAAATTGCTCAGAAGGACATATACTGGGGACATACCACCCTTCAGATTCATTCAATGTATCCACTGATGTTAATATTAACTAAAAAAAATAAGCAAGCATAATTTTTCTAAGTGTTTCCAGCTGTGTGATGTCAATTTCTACAATTTAGTTTCTAGACATGCTGTTATATTTAATAAACTTTATGTATACTTTAAAATATTGCACTGCATCTATGAAAAAAAGCTTCCTTTGCCTACTGCAGCTAACGTTTTATGAAACTGACGCATGTCTTTCATTATTGAGATTAAAAGCTCTTGTTCAAATTGCTCGAGGTTTGAAAAGGGGTGTGCTAGCTTTGCTTTGTTACTTTCTTACTTTTGGTATATTTATCTTATATAATATTAGACTGTGTGTACTGGAAATGCTATGATAGATATTTTGTGTTTATCCACATGTAATGATAATTTCTTGTATGAATGTGCAAGAGGACTGTGACAGAATGCTGTTAAGTTTTTACTGTAGTTTAAGATTATAAAAGTAGGAATGCAACAATTCCCAGTTTTCAGATTTCTTCTAAATTGCTCAGATTTGATTGATAGCAGATATTCTCTGTTGTTGTTTTATTTTGTTTTTTAAATGATTTCATTCCAAACTGTATTAATTGTCATTGGTGGGGGAAAGTAAAGGAATTTTGTTATACTTAAAAAAGTGTAATTGTGATGAAAATCCAGCCCTTTGTTTCCAGAAAATATTTATGAATTAATTTACCATAGAATTATCACTCTAATTATCGTAATTGGGTTCCTATTGAAGCCAATCTTTCTTTTTAAATGTTATATATTTTTAAAGGTTATTACCCTGTGAAAGTAAATTGCTTGCTATATTTACACTTTCTCTCATAGAAAAGCTTTCATCCCATAATTGTTGTATTCCTATACCCTGAAGACATTTAAGACAAGTTTTTGTGCCTGCAGCTGAGCCTGCAGAAGCTAATTCAAAGGGGCACTGGTCTTTCGACAAAATAATTGTGTAAATTTTGATACTGTATTAAAACTATTTTTTTAAATTTCTGCATAAAATTGAGTATAAGTATATGTGTTCATCTTAGCACTGGTAATAAATTATTTAATCTCAGATTGTTTTTTTATTCTTCAAATTGTTTTTTCTAAATTGAGTAGACTTCTAATAGTCACTAAATATCATAATCGTCCTGTGTGATGGTGGTAATTATTGTAATACAGATGATTCATTATCTTAAGTATAAAACAAATATATGTTTTTAAATATACTGCATAATGAAGATTTTAATATATTCAAAATTTACACGTCAATTTACACCATTCTCTGTTATAGTTAAAATTTAAGCGATATTTAAGAATATTTCAAAATTAGATTTGAGTTATAAAATCTCTACTTGTTCATTTAATTCATAGATTTTATTAGATTTAATTCAATTATTATCATTATTATTGTTACTAGAACCTTAGTCATTGGAAAGAAATCCACTGGAGAGGAAACACTAAAGAAGTGGAAAACTTTGCCTCTGTATTTAGGAAGCTTATATATTATTGCTGGAAGCTAGAATATACACATATGACCAAGACATAGGAACTTCAATAGGAAACACATACTCATGCACATAGATACTCTTTTTTCTTTCTTTTCTCTCTCTCTCTTTCTCAAATAGTGAACACACATACTTCCTAGAAATCATTACTAAGAATGCGAAATAAGCCTCCTCCTCTCAGTTAGCATTAGTACCAACTTTTGATGACAGGTAGATGGACATCTGAGGGCCTGAATCTTGCTGTTGCCCAATACTCAACTAGAATGAATGGCACCATTCTCTCAGGTGAGCAGTTTATCAGTTTATGATCTCATCATCCCTGGGACAAAATTTATTTTACGTATCTTGGCAGAATATTTTTTTCCAGTTGTGAAGCTAATAGACTGATGATGAGACTCTGAACTCTTTAAATGAATGACTTTTAAGTCCCGAATACATGCTCGGGCACTGTCATCTTACGCAACATCAGGTAAAATGCTGACAGTATTGAACATTCCTTAATTCAATGAGCATTTAATGAATGCCTACCATTACCCTTCAAGTATACACGGCTCTGATCTCTGCTCTTGGTGCTTACTCTCAAGATGTACATGGAATGGTAGTATTTTACATGTCAGCTGGGTCTCCCTTTGCCCTTGAGAATGAGATCTAATTACCAAAAAATCCAATTTCATGATCTGAGGAAGCTGTAAGTCTCCTAATGACTTACACTAATTTCCGGAATTTGCATGCCTATTGTAAGCTTCTTGTTGCCTTAGTTTTTCCTCTACATTAGGGGAAAGTGATTTCTCCTTTCGCAGTCATTTCCGGAAGGATCTACCTATCTTCGCCTGGGCTTATCAAGGTAGATTCCCAAGAAGCATAAGACACCCAAATGGGGAATTCATATATTGGCTTCTAGGAGAATAAAACTTTCTTGATCCCATTTTACAATTAAAGAACAATACATTAGGTTGAATCATATGACATTGCCAAGACGACCATTTTTGACCTATGGAGAGATTTTGTGTGTGTGTGTGTGTGTGTGTGTGTAATTACAGAGTAGAAAAATGAGAGCTATCATATCGGTCTGAGAATATAGTGAAGTTTGTTGTATGAAGTTGTATCATTGAATCAAGGTAATTTGACTTTAAAAAGACAGACTTTGGAACAGCATATTCAGGATTTGACTAATAATCATAGCTCTGTGAATGTCGATAACCTAAACTCACTTTGCACACATGCCAAATAGAGAGAACATCTATCTTGAAGTATTGTTGGAAGGTTCCTTACTGCCTCACTAATTCCAAAGTTCAATAGTCTTGACAGCCCATGGCTAGTCCTCCAACACACTTAAGAGCCTCAACACATGGGCTGCAGCAATTTGTACCGTCAACTAGGAGAAGGAACCACATCAATTCTGAAGAGTCTACTACCACATAAAAAATTATAGCTACACAATTACACACTTCCAAGTTCTGTTCCTTTATACATTATTCAGCCTGCCACAAGCCTTGTCATGGTCAGTCACAGATGATGATTGTGGGCATGGAAAAAAGAGACATCAGTCTGATGCAGACATGAGCAGTACATTGAGCAACTAAAGTTTCTGTAAATTCTTAGTTCTCTATTTGTTTTTTCATGCCAATGAGAAAACAGTTTGAGAATAAATATTTCCAATTCAAATCATAGATTAATTGTTGTTGCATTCTCCTGTTACCTCAAATGCTAAAAAGATTGAAAAGATATTTTAATAAATAAATAAGTAAAATATAAGAAATGGTGTGCTCCATGGACCAGCAATTATGAGGAATTATTGAAAGAAGAAAGACAAGCAGTATCAGATTGAGTAAGGAATGCATAATTCAAAATATATGTTGAAAGGAACAGTTGAAAAAGGAGAAATGGCTGCAAGGGTGCTTCAAATAAGGAAGAGTTTGATACCTGGGGTGTCTGGGGGTCCTGGAGTAAGGACCTCTCACTCCTTATGTCAGGCAGAAAACAAACTAACAAAAATTCCCCCAGGCCAGAGCAGAAAGTAAGGGTATTTAAGCTGGAGAAATAAGGAATAGTCCTGCGAAGTAGTGACTCCCAGAGGACAAAGGACTCTCTCTGTCCAAACCATTAGATATTAGCACAGCCAGCCCAGAAGTTCTGTCCCATCTTACATTCATTTAAAAGAGGTTGAAGTGTCCTCCAAGCCCAGCAGCCTATCCTCCTTCTCCTACAAGCAAGCTATAGAATAAGCACAACAGGCTAATAAGGAAATTTCAATAGTAAGTTAAATGTACAACTGAGAATCACTCAATATTGGAAGAAAGCCAAGACCATAAAGAAAAGCACAAAACTCAACAAAGAAAAGCACTTATACCAAGGAAAATAAATCAAAAGGACTTTGTAAGAAGTACAGTTAACATTCTCAGAAAGATACTAAATATTGCATTCACTAAAAAGCATTAGTTTTACATCTTAGAAAGACAACTTCAGTGTTAAAAAACTCAGCACATTGGATATATACATATATATCAGAAGAGATGCTGCTGAAGAGAAAGCTAGTGAGCTTGAAGCCAAGAAATTTCCCAGAATTTTGCAGATTCCAAAAAGACCGAAAGTTAAGAAAAATGGAAATTCCTTTCCAAAGTTCCCACAGTGCCTTCCTTCGTTCACCTAGCTTTCTATACTTTCCCTTTATAATCCTTAGTTTCTCCTTACTAGCTGTTTTATAATTGCCCTGTTTATATGAGTTTTAATGTTGAGAGGCAACTTGAAACCATTTGGAAGTGAGTATAAATCATAAATGAAGTAGAGTCCTCATTTCAATGAGATTCAAGAATGACTCTTTAAAACACAAGATTCTCATTATGTAATTGTACTTCCCATAGATTTGATGTCCAAGTTATAATTATAAATAATGGGTTTTAATACCAGACAGATTTTCTTTTCCTATTCTAGTTTATTTTCTAGATCCTGTTCTGAAGTGATAGCATACAACATTTAATAGCATAATTTGCTATGGCAACTGATTTATATTTTAATTAAATGTTTTTATAGGAACATAAAGGGTCTGAATTTCTTTGGTCTTTGATATGGACCAATATTGTGTATGGATCAACATGTATGAGCTTAATACAGTATTTCAGAAAGTCCTTCTAAAAATCTCTTTTCCTTCTGCAAGAATCTGTGTTGGGTAGGAATGTTTCTGACAGTCTCTAGGGCTCTGTTGTTAACCACAACTGTCCCTCAGAGCAGTGTAACCATCTCTCATTCTATGGTGAACACATTGGGTGGCTACCTAGGATTCATTTTCCTTTTCTTCTTCCGAAGAGAATCATCCTTTATTTTAAAAATACACTCCAACTGCATGTAGCCAGGAGAACCAGGGGAAGCTGTTGCCACTTCCAGAGCTGAATCTTGATTGGTTGAATATGTAGACTTACAATCTTATAATCCAATCCTACCTGCTAATGATTGGGGCAGGAACTCAATCTTAAACCACCCTGCACATTGCATTCTCATGGTCCAGTGGTGGCCACGTGACCTGACGAGCTTACTGAGACTCTGGAGAAAAATACTGCTTCTGTGGTTAGCAGAGAGCTTTTTTTTTTTTTTTTTTTTTTAACTCTTTATTTGGATGTACCTGAGGAAGAGTTGTCTGTAGTTGGCAGCCAATTTGGGAGTTTGATTGTGTTTATTGATTTTGTGTGTGTGTGTAGAATAGGCTATTGAGTCTTAATCTTAACATTTTTTGCTGTTCTTTTATATTTTTAAATAATACTTTGTAATTTTCTTTATGAAGAACTTTCCCTCTTTTGCTAGATTTATTCCTAGATGTCCTATCATTTTTAATTGATCTTACGAATGGTATCTTTGTTTCTATTACATTTTTCCTAATTGATATATACGACAACAGGAATATAAGAACCCTGTTGACTTCCCTTCATTGCTTTTTTAGCAAAGTAGCCTTGGAGAACTCCTTTGTTTCTTTCAGTTTGTATAAATTTTTTGTTGGGTTTCCAGTGTAGATAACCATGTGAGTCTCTAGTGATAACACTGTTACTTTCATTTTAATTCTTACAGCTATTCTGTATTAGCACAATCTCTGAAATTATAATGCCTTATGAGCTGTGTGAACTTGATCTTCATACTTCAGTTTTTATTTTCCTTCCCTATAAACTATGGATAACAGTATCTAATTCACAGATGTTTGTGAATATTAGAGTTACTGTGTAGGAATCACTGAAAAAAGCATTTCACATATAAATCAGATTTCAAAAAATGTTTTTTATTATTATTGCTGAAGCATATCGTTAGTGTCATGTAGTAATAGAAACTTGATCTCAAGCATCATTGTCTTTCCGTATTTAAAAAATGCTGCTAAATCAAAACCACTTCTGCCATGTGAAAGTGTTAGTCTCTATAGCTTATTGGAGTGTTGGATCAGATTGAAAATCTTTCTCCTGACAAAAAATATTGATTTTGTTAATGAATGCCACCTGTGGGCCTAGATGGATCAACTGTTCATTCAGGGGAGAATGGTAGAATGTTCATCAACTCTTAAAAGGAAAAGATCAATCAAACCACTTGCTTATTTGATTTCTGAAACATTTGGAGTTTTCCTCAATGCATAGACGTAGAAATTTGCTTTCTAATGTCTGGTCATAGTATAGTCTAATTTGTCTACCATCTAACTCTTATCAAAAGGCTTGCTGATAAAATTTCTATTTTGGGAAAATAATCTAAGGTTTTCATTAATTTTGGTAATTTAAAACTGTCATTAAAACAAATTAGATCACCAGAAGTTTACCATGTCAGCTTGGCTCATAAAATCCCCTTCGTTTAGTTGCCCTGAATGTTTAACCCAGAACCATTTTATGAAATGACCATTTTATGAAATGACCATGTGTTTGCTGTAAAAATGGTGCTAAGTATAATGTCCATTAATCAGCAGGATCTCTTATATACAATTCAAATAAAAAATTCAATCTGGTATTTATAATTGGGAAATTTTAGTCTCATATGAAACTAAATTTTCCCCTTATCTTTCATTTGATGTGTTTAAACTTACCAAATTGGCCTTTTGTCCCAGCTGTCAAATACCAGACCAAGGTAAAAGTTCAGTCATAGAACCACTGAGTTTAGCTTATTTGAAGTCTTTGTTTTTTTCTTGGTCCTTATTTTCTTTTTCCAATCTATTAACCATGCCAGTGTATTTTTTGTAAGCCAATTAAATATTTTTGAAAGAGCTGTGGGATAAATACATTGAGGAATTTAAGATACTTCTCCATCAGGTTGCCTTTACCAAATAACTTTCAAATTGCAGAAATAGCATGAAGTAAATACTGAATCAACACAATAAAAGCAAAATTATATACATACATTCTTACAGCATTGCCAGGAACTATGTTTTTCTTCTTTTATATTTGCTTATGTGAATAAGTCGTTCATTTAAAATTTGGAATGAATAAATTATATATATTTAAGGCACTTATTTTGCACTTACATTTAAAGAGAGATTTAGTTACTGAGTTATTACCTGAATTATCTCTTCCTATAGCAGGTAAACTCATATATAGTTCTCATTCATTTCTCAGATGGTAAAACTATTTCTAAGATTTTAGCATGAGGTTTATAAAAGAACACATCTTCGTAGATGACAGACATTGAGTTTTTCCTCCCCAGGATTCTTTCTTCAACAATTTCTTTTATCTTGAGAAATTTTCTTTAGTTCCCAAGGGGAACATGGTGTAAATTTGAGCCAAAGTCTCATGATTAATGAACATATTGTTTTCCACGTTACAGATCAAAACTGGAATTTATATTGGATGAAATGTATTCCATTCACAGAGGAAGAAGATTTAGGAGATGCAGAATTCAAATTGGTTCAATTTGCTAGTTAAAATTCTAGCCAGGCTAGAAGAGAAAGCTGATTATGATTTTTTTTTCCCGTCTGCTCTTCTCTTCTGTATCTTTGCTTTAAAATTATTCCAGAAAACTCACTTGTAGCAATTTGTATGATTAAAAGTGACTGAGAACACTCACCAAGAGAATCAGTCATTTCCTTTTTCTTGATGCAAGTTCCCAGTGGGCGGATTCACAAGTTTTCACTCCTGTATTTACTCCTCTAATGACCTGAACCATTTGCTGAGCTCTCTTAGCAGACATGAGCAGCGGGAGTGGTGAGTTCAGGCTTGTGCCATGTGCTTGGCCTTGCCAATATTGTGCAAGGAATCAGGTGTTCTGAATGTTGTTCAATTCATCATGGCCATATAGATGGAACCGAAAGGGATTGATACCCAGTGCAATGTGGTGATTGGCACCTAATTGACTCCTATTTTGATTATATCTTCTCTTTTAAGGAAATGATCAGACTAGAAAACAGAGAACAAACCAATGCAATTAGAGAAAGGGTATCCAGAATGGTTGAAAATTGACAAGCAGATTCCCAAGGACTTCTATTTTTCAGTAGTAGGGCTTGCTTATCTATTCTAGGTTAAGTCATAAGTGTACTTTAAAATCAAGAAAGCATTGTGTTTTAAAATTCACTAATTAACTCTGGCCCTTTTGGTTTGTTCATTCATTCTTGAATTATCCACATGCATTTGGATCTATTTGCCACTAGCAGTTAGATACTAGGAATATGGCAGTGGATAAGACAATCCAGTCCCTCTACTTATGGAATTTATTCTGTGTCAGGGAAGATAGAGTCTCAACAAGTTATTTCCCATGAGTTGAGTAACATGAAGTGGCAGTCCAGGTATTATTGAAGCTTATAACAAAATGTCTTAGTTTGGGTTTCCCAGAAGCTGACTCTGATACAAGAATTCTTGTGCAAAGGATCTATTAGGGAAGTGCTTTCTGGATAATCCAGTAAGGAAATGATGGAAGCATGGCAGGTAAGGAAAAAAAGCCAACATGGGTACAATGCTGCAAGGAAACTCTGGGGTGTGAATTACACCTCAGAGTTTGTCCTGAGCCAAGGCGTGGAAGCTGGGCTTTCAGGCCACCAAACCATCTTTTACTTGTAAAAGGCCGGATGAAGGGAATCGATGTGGATGTGATGTTGGTGAAAATTTAAAGTCCTAGGTATTTCCAGCTCTGTGCACCGTTGAGCAAAATGGCTCTTGTAGCCCTAGGACAGTTGGCCAGGGGAGTCCCAGATATATCCAATTAGACAAAAGTATATAGAAGCTGGGGGAGGGACAGACAGAAACTATAAAGGGATCTGGGGCTATCTGGGCATAGCATGGATATTTTTCATTAGTGTCCTACCCCTCGCATTGCTCAGATCCATTCTCATCTCACATTAAACTTACTGTACTCTATTGAGCTTTTTCAAGATGGTGGTCATCACAATTTCTAGGGAAAAACAAGACTTAGCAGGATGAGTTAAAATCCTACTTTTTTGCAGTTGGTCCTTAGATCATAATTTATTTTCATTATCCATATTCCTCTCACTCTTAGCTCCTCTGCCTGTATAGATGGCTTTTCTGGTGGGCAACCCAGATTTTCATCCCTGAGAGGTCAGATCCTGTGGTCCCCATGCTCTCAACAAATGTTGTTGCTGTACATGCCCACTGACTTTTGAAACTAGGCATAGGAGTACCAAGAAATGTCCCAGTGGATAACTGGGCTCCAACAATATTCCTTCTTGCCCCAATTATGTAGCAATAACTAGTCAGACTCACCTGCCAGCAGGTTAACTCTTTTCTTTGCCTTTTGGTCTACTGGCATAAGAGACCAAATGAGCAGCTGGTAGCTGTAGCTTTATAATTAGTTGGATTCTTGCAATGTCCCCTGGTGCATGCATCTCCTCCCTGGGAACTCAAACCCTTAGACCTTCCCATCTAAAGTCGTAGGAAAAGGAAACACTACTTCCCCAAGTGGGTCACTGGAGTGAGGCGAGTAGGGCTCCTCCTACTTCTATCTCTTGTTTTCTGGATCCATGTATTTCCATTTATTGGGGATGTAGCACCTCTGGTTTAAAGTATACTCTGCATTCTGAATGTAGCACAGCACCCCAGCTTTGTACTGTGACATTTCCATGATGGAGCCTAAGTTGTACTTTCAGTAGTTTGTTTCAGTGTTCTGAGAGAGTAGCACCTTCTGCTTGATGTGTTATGTGGAAGGACCAGTAGATTCTGTGGTCACATGTCCATTGTCATACCTCCTCTGTCATAAAGGAAGACTATTGATCTGAGAAAATGTTACACATTATCCATTGTTAAGCTGACAGTCTCATATACTCTGATTAATCGGATTTCAATTACTATAATATACATAAATAATACAGTCACTATACCATACAATACATAGTGAGTGAACTGATTCTAATCATCATTCAGTAGGTTTGCCAATTCTAGAACGTCATATAAATGTAATCATATGCTAAATACTTTCATATTTTGTTCAAACCTAATGTTTATGATATTTATTCATGCTGTTGCATATATTAGTAGCTCATGTTTTTTCTTGTTGAATACTATACCACTGTTTGGATGTATGATCTTGTGTATATCCATTCATCTGTGGATGGACATTTGGGTTGTTTTCAGTTTTAGACTATTATGAATAAAGCTGCTATGAACATTTGTGTACAAGCCTTTTTGTGAACATATGTCTTCATTTTTCTTGAGTAAAATTAGGTGTGAATTTTCTAGGTTGCATGATAAGTATATGTATAACTTAAAAAAATACTGCTAAGTATTTTTCAGACTGTATCCTTTATATTCTCACAAGACATGTATGAGAATTCCAGTTGTTCCATCTCCTTGTCATCATCTGATATTGTCAGTCTTTTAAGTTTTAGCCATTGCAGAGTATGTGAAGTGGTATCACATTGTGGCTTTAAGTTGTGTTTCCTGGTGGCTAATAACATTGACACTTTTCCTGTGTTTTTGTGGGGACTCATATATGTGGTGAGAAACTGTTTGTCTTTTACCCATTTTTTTATTGGATTGTTAACCTTATTATTATGCATTCCTAATATGTTCTAGATATCAGTCCTTTATCAGATATATGTTTTGCAAGTATTTTCCCCTCTCTTTAGGTTGACTTTCATTTTCTTAACGGCATTTATTTTAAGAGTAGGAATTTTTAATTTTGATAAATTCTCATTTATCAATACTTTTCTCTTATGGTTAGTGCTTTTGTGCCCTAAGAAATCTTAGTTTACTTCAGGTTTGCAAAAGTTTTCCTACTCTTTATTCTAGAAGTTTAAAATGTTTAGATTTTATTCTTAGGTCTCCTATTAATCTCAAATTAATTTTTGCTTATAGTGTCGTAAATGGTGAGGCCCCCCCTTTTTTTTTAGTTACAGACACAGAAAACACCACCCTTCCCTCATTATGTTATGTGGGTACCTTTGTTGAAAATCAACTGCCTGTTATAGTTGGATATGTTTCTGGAAACTCTGTTTTATAATATTGATCTGCCTATTTTTACATTAATATCACATGATCTTGACAAGTTTTATCATAAGGTTGAAATGAATATGGTAAGACTTTTAACTTTGTTCTTCTTTATCATAGTTGTATTTGCTATCATACAACCTTAGCATTTCCAAATTCATTTTAGTTTCTATCAATATGCCTTCTGTATTAGGAGTTAATGGATAAATTTAATTTATAGATCAATTGGGGAATAATGGATACTTTAGCAATATTGAGTTTTCCAATATGGAAAATCAATTAATTAAGGTTATCTTTCATTTCTCTCCGCAATATTTTATAGTTTTTGGTGAGAAATCTAGTACTGACTCAGAATTTTATATTTTCGTTGCAATTATATATGATGTTTTTAAAAAGTTCATTTTCCAATTTTTTATTGCTAGTATATAGAAGTACAGTTGGTTTTTATATATTGACTTTGTATCCTGCTACCCTGTTAAAGTCACTTAATTCTATTTTTTTAAACAAAATTCTTAGACTTTTCTATGTAGACAATCATGTCTATATAAAAGAGACAGGTTTACATCTTCCTTTATACTGTTTTTGACTTGTGTTGCTTTAGATTGCCTTGTTGCAATGGTTAGGACTTCTAGTACATTATTAAATGGAAGTTTTGACAGCAGATTTGCATGCATTGTTCTATTTTAGGGAGAAACATTCATCACCAAGTATAATGTTAATGTTGTTTTTGTCTTTTAAATTGAAGCCTTCTTAGATTGACAAAATTTCCCTCTATTCCTGTTTATGGAGAGGTTTTTTTTAAAAAAATCATGAATGGGGGCAGGCCACCATGGCTCAGCAGAACAGAGACCCAGGTTCATCTCCCTGTGCCTGCCCATGCAAAAACAAACAAACAAACAAACAAAAATCATGCATGGGTGGTGAATTTAGTCAAATACTTTTTGTGCATCTATTCTGGTGGTCATATGATTTTTTTCCTTTATTTTGTTATTATAAATTACATTATTATTTTTATGTTGAGCCATTGCTGTCTTGTATTGGTTTTTCCAGGAGCCAAAACTGAAATGGAGTTTAGGGTACAATTTTTAGAAATCCACACCTGTGAAAGGATGAGAAAAGGAAGCTATGCTATTAGATCCAGACATATTTAAGAGTATTATATCTCCCTAAGGAACTTTACCCTGTATAATTTTGAAATGTCCCTCTTTATATTTTGTAATATTCTTTGTCTTGAAATCTGTTGAGTTTGATATTAATATAGCCATGCCAGCTTTCTAAATCTTATTTTTTTGCATGGTGTATTTTTTACCATCTTTATACTTCCAGCCTATCTTTGTGCTTGTATTTGAAAGTGCATCCCTTGCAGACAGCTTTAGTTGAGTCCTGCTTTTTTTATCCAGTATGACATCTCTGCTTTTTGTGGTTTTTTTTTTTCTATTCATTGAAGTATACCAACCTGCTATTTGTTTGCCAGGTGGTGACCTTGAGAATTTCACTTTCAAGTACCCAGAAAGTGTCTGGAACATGGTAGATGCTCAATAGATATTTGTTTGAAGAATAAATTGATGATTGTGGTTCAAATAAATATTTTAATCTCAACTACAATGTAACAGTTCAGGTTATTTTTGGGTAATATATGGAGTGAGGAGTGTCTAAAGAAGTCAATGGCTTTGGAATTAGATAAAGCCTTTCTAGAGTCCAAAAGCACAACAACAACAACAAAACATTAAACCAATAGACAGTAACAACAATCGATAACAAAAACCTACCCCAGTGCTGTCACAGTGTATTTTATCATTGTAACTGTTGATTTCACGTTGTAAAGGAAACGCTGATAAAAAAAATGATTTCCATGGCAACATATCCAATCTCTGGCTTATGAACTCAGAAAAATAAACATCAAAAACACCTCCCAAACCACAGAAAAATAAAAAATACCAACAAGAAAACGCTGTAGCATACATATCATTTATACAAACACATGGCTATAAATAAGAAAGTAGAAGTATGAAACTACACATTTTTCTCATTTTAAAATTAAGCAACTTATGGCAAAGTAGGTACAAATCTCTGATGCCTTAAAGAGAGATTGCAGTCTATTTTTTTGCAATCAGCATTTGAAATTAAATACTCATTATATTTAATATGCATTGTTAACTTAGTTTGTTAGTTCTTATTTTCTAAAGAAGGACTTCAATCCCAAATGACAGATCAATGGCATCTGGTAGGGATTTTCTTTAATTACCATATATTTTTTTTCACAGTCTAAGGAATTCTTCTGACTGGAGAAGCAACTAACATTTTATTTTGACAGTTATTTGAATTATAGCGAATAAAGGTGTCTCTTGCACATTACATCTATGGTTTTGGTGAAGCAATCTATTCAGAAATGAATTTGGTATAGCTTCAAGAGAATTCAGTGGGGCTACTGAAAAAGAGGGGAAAAAGGGAATTAATATAAGATATAAGCCATTTCACTATTAAAGGTTAGTACCTTTGCTTATTGATCAGACAGGAGATTCCATCCTTTCAGGTTTCATTTTTTCCCATCTGGAATGAACCACTTCTTTTTTCATTGCCAAGCCAAGCCGTCTTCACTTTTCAATCCCCCCCCAGAGTTTTCCATTTTACTTCCACCTTCCTTTTTCTTCTTTAATTGTGTCTTCTAATCAACTTTTCTTATAAACTTATTATTATGTTATTTTTTGTGGTGTCTTCTTTGTTGAGCAACTCTTGCTTTGAAGGCTCTTGTCTCTCTTTCCTTGTGTAGGACAACCTCCCTGATTTCTTCTTGGAAATTCCTGCTGGGTCACATCAATTGCTCCATGATGGTACCTATGTATTTCTGATAGACCCCACTGCCACTTCCCAAACCTGTCATCCAGTGTACCAGAGATGTGTGGGGTTCTGGGAGTAAATTGAGGTAGAATTTGACATTCTCTTTTGTGCGTTTGTACTATGTTCTAGTTTCACAAGAGCAGCCTCCATTGTATGCTAATTCCTCGTAAAGATTTAATCTTTCCCCACTTTCCCCTCCACCTCCCGCTACCGTAGGATTAGAGTGGATGGCAGCTGATGCTGCAGACAAGGTAAGTATCAGGCCTCAAACTGGATGTGTCACGTTTGCTGAACTGGCTCCTTCTTCAGTTTTTTAATCTGAGTCCATAAGCCCTGACTGAATGGGCTGCAGTGGATATATGAGCCTCATGAATTTGTTTTTGTGTGTATGTGAATTTAATCAGGAGTTTTCAAAATCTCCAGATGTCAATGATGCAAATTAGCTTTCTGTCATATCTTGTCATAACATACATTTAACATGCCCATCCCTCGGTTTTATGGACATATAGGAGATTATTTTATTCTACATATTTTCTTGCAAACTGTGTCAATTATCCACTTCTACTCCCATTCATAACATCACACCAATACCAAGTTCCTGGCAGGATGCTAATTACATCAGGACGTTATATCCAACAATTTTTAGAAGGTCTGCTTTTGAGATAGGCAGAGCTGGACTCAAATCCCAACTCTACCACTTTCTAGCTAGCTAGCCTTGAGCAAGTTACATAGCATATCTGAGTCTAAGTTAAAAACTGGATATAAGAATTATACCTGTCTCATAAGGTATAGGAAGCATGAAAAATACATGGTGATGCACATGCTTCAGAATATAAATAAATATGCACAGAGTACACTGATGGTCTGATTAACTGACTGAATCACCCTTTCTATCTCTTCCTTAACTCTTACAATTCTTCAGTAATGCAGAGAGGAAATAGGAGTTGAAGACTGGCTCCAGATAGAAGATGGTCTCTCTGTGACCTCGCTTGCTGTACCTACAAGGCTTTACAATTCTCTCATATAAAGACTCTGAGAGCTGAGTACCAGATAGTTAGAATATCATGTTTTATCTGCCTTTGGCAAATTCTGATTCTCCTGGAATAGGCTTTTCTGCATTTCACCAGTTTGTATGTGTAAAATATTATTAATAATAGATTGCAAACATATTTAGACCAAGCATAGAATTTTATTCATCTTTATTTGGTGTGAAGTACCAAGCACATTGTCTTATATTAAAATTCAAAAAATACTTCTTGAGTTCTGATACACGTGGGATGTGCATATACATAGGAAATATTGAAATACTTATAGGAAAAAGAATTAAAAAATGATTTTTGTTGTTAATAGCTGCTGCTTTTGGAATATAGGCTCTTTTAGGGAGCCCAAATATGTTCATGTTGAAGGAAATTTGGAGGATAAGGTTTTCCAGCTGATTGATCCTGGCTTCAGGATTCACCTGTGCAATGGACAGCTCTTCAGGCCAAGTACTAAATGTCCTGAGCTGGTCCAGTGGCAGGTATCTCAGCCAAGTCACAGAATTCTACAGGACCCTCAACTTTGCAGATACTTGGCTCTAAGTAAAAAGACTGGTCTTATGATCAAGGAAGAAAATTATTTTCCAATTGGAGTTATATGGGAGACTTTCTCTATAGAACATGCTGATAAAGAAGCATGCTGTTGGATCTATCCCGTAGGGTAAATTTTTGTTTGGATTTTCCACTTTTGTTACTCTGACTCCCTCTGTCTCCTTCTAGAACTGGGAGCAATAATTAGTGATCAAATTCCAGTTTAATAGTTTGTCCAAAATGGATTTTCCACTTTTTGTAGAAATAGGTTTTTTTATGTTGCAGGAACTGGGGATATATATGACATTAAATATTAGTTAACTTCAGATTTTGAATAGGAGATTGGAAAGTATAAGTTTTCCAGTTTTCTTTTGTTTTAGAAAATTTGACTATTATTTACGGATTTTTATTCAGATTGAAGAGATTCACTAAACACTTGTATTGGGGCAGCCTCTCTTTGTTCTTCCCTCTTCTCTGGCCTTTTTCTGCATCACAGACACTTGACATCAAATTGTCAGATGGTTCACATTCCTGATCAGCAGGGCCTAGTATGCCTTGTAAAATCAGTTTTAGAATAAAAAGAAATGGATCCTTTTATATAGAGGGGTTACCTTCCTTTCAAAGAATGAAAACCTCATGTCCATGGACTTTTGCTTTTTTTGGTTAAACATTACAAGAAGTGGTAAAGCTTTTCAATGCTCTTTCGAGAGCCCTGCTGGTACTTCCATTGTTGGCATAAACTGAAAGGCTGAATCTCCAAGAGACTCAATAAAAAGATGACCATGGCATGTGACCGCACGAGTGTCAGAGTGTCACTCTCTGGGAAGTCACAGATTGAGGGACGCCCTGTGGAGGAGGGAGGAGCCAGTGGCTGCCATTTACTCTTCAGATGGCCCTCTTGGCAGCAGATAAGGCACCAAGCAATGAGCTGAGGGACTCTGGGAAGCTTAAGTACAGAAGTTTCCCTGCTCAGCAGGTGCACCGAGGTGAAAAGGTGGGAGGAGTCGGACCTCTGTCTAGCCAGGCCTTCCTGCCTGGGGCTTATGATGTAGGGGAACTCAGGGATTTCCTCAGGGAATGTCGTGGACCTCAGCGCGAGTTAACAATCAAGATTGCCAAAGCAGAAAAACTCTTTTAGTTGTGAAGTTGCTGATTTTATTCAGGTACTTCCTGGAACTTGCCTGTAGCAGGAAGGACTGATGGCTAAATTTAGTGGTTCTTAAACATAAGTACAGAGCAATAACCTGAGTAGTTTGTCAAAGGCAGATTTATGGGCCACAAATCCAGAAATTCTGATTGGTAGCTGTAGTTCATAGACCACAAATAGGTATTTTTAATAACCCCCTCAGGTACTTGTGATCAGAGCATCTGAGATCATAGTTTGGAGGACACTGAGAGAACCAAACCCAAATGTGTATGCCTGCAGTGGCCTCCTTTATCACGCTTTTGGTAACCATCTGGAAGAGACTATTTTTTTTTTTTTTTGGATGCATATTATGGAGGACATCACGTGGCTCCGAGGCTATGCCAAGAAGGCCATCTACCTGCAAACGGCTTTGGGGCACTCATAATGAGCACACACGTGTGACTTGGTTGGCAGTGGCAGGGGCCCAGGTGGGAGGAGTGTATCAGAGCAGAGGTTCATTTTCTAGTACCGAAGCAAACTTCTGAGGTGTTCCCTATCGCAGGATATGGAAAAGTGGCCAAAGCTAGGAGTCAGGAGACTCAAGTGTCACCATCTTCAAATATATGTGAAAATCAAGCAAGTCATTTCACTTTTCTGAGTTCCAGGTCCCTGCAGTTGGTGCAGATAATTCTAAGATTCCTTTAAAATCCTGTATTCTGTGGGTGTATGGGGGGGTGTCTCCTTTTCATAAATTTTTATGAGTACCTGAAAGAAGGAGGAGGGCACTAGGTTCCCTCCACTTTTGCAGCATCATTGTCATCATGATCTTCACTTCTTTCACCCATGAAGAAATTGCGCAATGCCTGTGTGGTCAAGAAAGCAACCTCCCAACCGTTGGACGACAAGACCTTTCTGTGTTTTAGAGTTAGCAAATCCCCATCACCTACCTGACATTTTGTTCCTTTATTTTCATTTGGTAGCACTTATTTTCTTTCTGTTCCAGAATAGATTACCATACTTATCTATTCAGAAGGCAGCAGAATATCATAGGAAACAGTGTAACGTAATTGCTAAGCATGTGGACTCCTTGGCCATAATGACCAGATACAAATTCCTGTTTCTGAAACTTACTGACAATTTAATCTTGGGAAAATTGCTTAACCTCTCTAAATTCAATGACCTTATTTATAAAATGGGTTTAATAGTATTTACAACTTAATAGGGCTGCTATGAGGATTGAGTAAGATAATGCTCATTAAGAACTTGGTGCAATGCTTGGCATGTGGCAAGAGCTCATCAAATGTTAGCTTTTCATATATGCCAGGGGCATTCAACTCTGGCTGCACAATGGCATCACCTGGGAAGCTTTCAAAAATTACCAATCATTGTAATTGATTGTGCTCCACCTCAGGCTAATGTCTGTGTTCCACCTCAGGCTAATGAAATCAGCATTTCTGAAGATGGGGTCCGTGCATAGATGTATTTTGAAAGCTCCCCATGTGACTCTATGAACAATGGTTGAGAGCCCTGATCTTTGTCAAGGGTAATATATAAAGCAAAGAGGAGCTGATTCTTTTAGTTCCTCATGTACATATGACTATTAGACATTGAACACAGCTGATATAACAGCCCCTTCCCCAAAGGTCTAGGGGAGAGGCCTTTGGTAATCACTCAAGGGTTAGTCCGTAACTAGTTCCAGAGACCAAGGCCACTATGTGGTAGCATGAAAACAAGATGTGCTAGGGAGTGTATTTTAGCCTGTAGAGACCAATATATCCATGTGAATTTGTGTTCTCTGATTTTGAGAGGATTTTTTCCAGGCTTTTACAATCCTTGAGCTCCACTTGCTACTAAAAAGCAGAGCACAACAAAAGGAAATCTAGTGAAGCTGTGAGATAAGGAAGGTGACATTTTCCTGAGGTAGAGGGAAGATGGGTTTGGAATAGGCCCAGCCAGATGATTCGATTCTAGAAGACTTGCCCCTGAGTGAGAGCGCTGAGGGGCTACTTTGATAGCTAGTCTTGGTGGACACTCAGTTTCCAGGTGTTGGCCTCAATACTGCTGTGATCCCAACTGAATTTCAAGCCTGAATTGTCTGAATGGACGAAGCATATATGGAGATTTTGCTAGAAAGTTTCTAGGACTTGTGACTATACTTTGCTAGCATGATCCTCCAAGAGGAACTATCCCTGAAGCTTGTACATGAATTCTAATAAATGAAATCACACCTTTTGCCTGGAATGGTCTGTATCAGCACATACTCACCGAGGTAAGGTCACATTCTGTGCTCTAATGGGTGCTTACCCTCCCCTTTCTCCCAAGGACACTCCAAGTATCTCTGTCACAGAGTCTGCATTTGTACATTCCGTCCTTAACAGGTCAGTGGGGTTTGAAGGCTACAGCTAAAGGAGTATGGTAGAGAGAAATAGGGTGCTGGGGACACAAGGAGAACCGAAGTAGGTGTTAGACAGTAGGTAGGCAGTGAGGGGTCAGTGAATGCCTAGAGCAGGCAGGCTGGAGAAGGAAACTTTAGGGGGTCTGAAAGCAACTCACTCGCTGCAGGGCCGCTGTTGTGGTTATCTTAGCACCATTTCCCCACTGCTGGCAGCCAATACAGAGCATACCAGTGGACCTGCCCCCACTCCTGCCTCCTGAGAGTGATGAGTCTGGAGATATGCATGGAGCTCAAGCAGCACCTACCAGAATCCTTTCCAGGATTAATATAAACAACGAGACCCAGGAGCTGACGATGACTAACTTTATCACCACAAGGAGAGAGAGGGCCTTAGAATGAAAGAAACATGGACGTAAGTAGGAAAGAGAAGGAAGTAGAGACCTGACAATACTGCTGTGTCTGAACCTGGCCCATCCTTTGGCTTACTGTAGCCCAGGCTAGGTAAGTAGGTCACCTGGAGTTCCAATACAGCCCATTTCAGAATTCTGACAATAATTGGCACTCCACAGGGAGTAATTAATTTTTTTTCCCTCAGAGTTATCTTGAATAGTCTCCTACTCCTAACAGGAAAGTCCTTGAGCAGTACAAATCATCCAGATCTATTCCTCTTTTTTTTTTCTTCTGTGTGTGTTCCTCACATTTGTCCTGCTGTTAGATTAAAAGCTCCTCAGCCATGGTCCATTTTTAGATCCAGAACACCTAATGCAAGACCCTGATAGAGACCTTGTCCCTTCCCAGTTTTATTCTTTTCAGCTTAGGCAGCTCCCTCAGTTATACCCCCCCCTTGTAACTGGGGTACGTATAGGAAATGGAGGAGAGAAGACACAGAATGGGGCCAGCACAGCATCCGATGATTAGAAGCCCTCCCTGACCTGTCCTACTTCCTCTTCACAGCAACCCAGTGCTGACACATTTGGAGCCAGCAATTAAAGTGAGGTATCAGGGCATTTCACTGGGGGTAGAGATCATTGTGACTAAGTAGGGCTAATTGATGCTTTGGAAGAAGAGTTTTGAAAACTTTTTTTTTAAGGAATTTAACTCACTCCTTTTCTAGCAACCTGGTGCTGGAGTGGGCGTATGCTTGCTGGTGACTGATTTAGAGAGTAAGGGTTTAGGGAGGCAGCTTTCCAAGCAGACCAGGCCAGGAAGAGCATAGAATAAATGTTAAGCTATGAAGTGGTTCTCAACCAAGGGTGACTTACCTCTTAGAGGACATTTGTCAATGTCTGGAGGCATCGTGGTTGTCACAGCTGGGGAGGGAGTTGCCACTGGGGAGGCAGGTAAGCGTTGTACAGTGCTCAGAACAGCCCCACATCTGTCTGGCTCAAAATGTCAATAGTGCTACAGTTGAAGAAGCCCTGGGCTAAAGCTATTAGATCATTAAAGACTTGTGAGAGACATGGAGAGACCAAGGACAGACCCCCATTCCAGAGGGTTTGAGGTAGGATCAATGCTAGGCAGGAGTTTGTAGTTAGGAGAAGAAAGCATTAAAAGGAGCACAAGCCAGGGACAGCTGGAGAAGCAGCTGTGGGGAGTGTGTTGGATGGTCTTGTGTGGATGGGCTGAGCTCACTTACAGGTCCAGAGTAGACTTCCTGCCATTGTTTCAGTCACAGTTTATATGCTAAAGTAATTAACGTCAAGGGCAGAGGCTGCTTTTTATTTCTTTCTGTGTCCTCAGTACCTAGTACTGTCCCTGGCACGAACAAACTCAATATGTGGCTGCTAATTGAATGGAAATGAATGGAATGTTGTATCTAACCTTCTGGGAGACTTACATATAATTATACAATCTTAATATAAATACAACAATATGTACTTGTGTGTGTGTGTATAATTTTGCAATATAAAGCACATGGACGTTAGAGGCATAAAATCTGAGCTAACTAGCTCTGCACTTATTAACTATGAGAACGTCTATCTCTATTTGGTTACATACTTTTAACTATTTAGTCCTGATTTTCTTTAGTTCTTTGGACATACTTCAATTAGCTGATCTAAAGTCTTTTTTCTCGTAAGTCGGATATCTGGTCTTCTTCAGGGACCATTTCTATTGATTGTTTTTTTGCCTTGTGTATGGGTCACACTTGCGTATTTTTTGTATCCCCCATTTTTGTGGTTGTTGAAAACTTGATATTTCAAAGGATAAAAAATGGACACTCTGGAAATCAGATTCTCTCCTCTCACTTAAGTTTGCTTGTTTGGGGGGATTATTGTTTGTTTGTTAGTGGCTTTTCTGAATGAATCCTGAATGTCAGTATTCTTTGCATTGGGTGGCCACTGAAGTATCTGCTCTGTCATCTTCGAGATCAGATGCTTGGGACCAGTAAGTGTTCCAGCCTCTGCTGAAGGGCTCTGTGGATGTGTATGGGCGTGCCTTCTTCACTTCCCGTGTGTGCAGAGCCTCATGGTCAGCCCAAAGTGAAACCTTAGGGCCTTCTCAAGTTTTCCTTGACCATGTGCGTAGCACTGGGCATGCACACAGCCCTACACATCTGAGGAGAATTGTAGATTCCCAGGAAGTGTTGGAGCTTTTCAGAGTCTTCATGTGGGCATTTTATTCCACACATTCTCCTTTTTAGCGTTTTCCTAACCAGTGGTCCACTCCAACTATTATCCACTACCTCAAGCAAACATAATGTCAAAAAATTGCTTGTTTTGACAGTCTCTTCAGGGAAAAGGCTATTAGCCATGGTTGAGCTCCAAGTCAGAGAAGATAAAGACAAGCCTTTTGAGGGGAATCTTCCAAGGTATAACCAAACAGATCAAATAATGACAGCTCTTTGAGAATAGGGCTTTGAAAGAGCCTAGTTCTATTCTTCCCCTTCCATTAGTTGCCAGGCTGATTGCTTTCCCCAGGATTATGGGCTGTTGATTTTTAAGCCTAGCACAGAGCTGGAGGAGGGCATGGGAATAGGGCAAGTTAAAATGCCACAAAGCTCACTGTTCTTACTGAGATTTAGCCAAATTTTCTTTAAAACAAACAAACAAACAAAGAAAGAAACTCCCTGGATTGCTGCAAATGTTTGGTTAATTTCCAAAGTTCTTAAAAAGTTGTTTCAGACATTTTTTTTTTTTGCCAGTATTCCTTATGGAAGAAGTGAATATTGAGATAATTACTCTCCCATTGTAGCTGACCTCCTCTCTTATGAGGTTTTTTGTCAAAATCTAATGAGATACTATTCTTTAAAATAATTGTTAGCTTTGTGATATCAGAATATCCCAAACCAATGTATCCAAACACTGGCATGTTGGTTGTAAATAGGTTTGTGCAATGATGCTGTTTTTTCTCAAGTGAGTCGTGAAATGTTTTTCTAATGTGGGCCACTCATAATCTTTAAGATTGTTAATGTGTGCTGCCAATCTCAAGTGGAGGGAAATGGTGTGCAAGCTGATTGAACCATGAAATCATTGTTTTTAGCATGTCTGCTAGGCCATATGTCTCTCGGAAGTATATTTAATGGAATATTTCTTGAGAAATTGTGTATACACACACATTTATTTATATGCATATGTATATGTTAATAGTTGTTTTTCTCAATAGCTGTGTGCCAAGCACTAAGCAAGACCTAGGTAGGGATCCATCACCAAGTTAAAACTTATGATCTCTTCTCTTAAAGCATAAATGTAATTGTTGATCTAAATACTGAACATATATTTATATGAATTATTAATGAAATTAAAATTGAAAGTGTGAACTAAAGGAGAAATATAGGGTCCTCCAGGAGTGTATAATTGGGGAACTAACCTGGTATAAGAAATCAAGACACTCCTGATGAAGTGAAATTTTCCATGTAACTTGAGAAATGTGGTAGATTGCCAAAATGATCACGAATTCCTCTCCTTTCAGTATTCGTGCCCTTTACAATATGATGTTGCAGATCCTCCATCAAGAGGTGGAGTTTACTTTTCAACCCCTTGAGGCCAGTTAACCATGTGACTTGCTTTGCTAAAGAGAATATCAATAAATGTAACACAAGAGAAGTTTTGAAAAAAAATGCTTGTACATTGGAGCTGGCTGCCATGATGCTCTTGGAATATTTAGACCACCATCATTGACTGATCCTGGGCCAACCTTCTGAATGATGACAGACACATAGACCAGCCTGCTAACCAGCGAAAAGGCCATCTACCTGAGAAATGTGTTAGCCCAGCTTAAACCAGAAGAACCACATAGCTGAATTTGATTCATGAATTAATCAGTCATTACTGCTTCAAGTTTTTATTGTTTGCTATGCAGCTTAGAACTGTATGTATAGAAGTTAGAGTATAAATTATTCATACTCCCAAAAGAAGGCAAAAGTAATTGGAATGTAGTGATAGACCATTTTGTTCCTACCTACTTATCTATCAATCAATCCATCCACTTGTCCTTTTGTATCTATATTTTTATGTCTATATATTGATTATAGAAGACATTAACTTGTCCAAAACATGGGTAGAACTAAGCATATTGTGGAGGCCTGACTTTGATATTATGACTACATAGTATTCAGAATCTCACTTCACTTGATCAAGAATTTGTCAACCCTACACCAGCCGTGATGGGTATTAATTGAAACATTTCACGTGGCATTAACATCATGGTATATTTAACTCCATGGTGTGTGATTTCAGAAGATTATTGGAGGTACAATCAGGAAGACATATCATTTATCACATCCACCTCCCTGAAAAATTGCTCTTTTCCCTATTCTTGTTCTTTTTCGCAGCAAAGGTTAACTTGTAAGGAGACAAATGGTCATGGGTTTGTGGGGCCTGTTGCCATGTATGTAATGACTGGATTCATTGTGTTCAGCTCAGACAAGCATTTACTTCTGGGACCTTTCTCTCACGATAGGAAGCCACCAGTGGGAATGACAATGTATTTTACTCGTGCAGTGGTTGCAGTACAACGTAAGAGTGAAAGAATCAAGTTTCTAATCTTTAGCTTCACTCATTAGCTTTAGATATGTAAACCAGAAAAACAGACCAAATTTAGTTTTCAACAGTAATAGTAACATAATACTTTCGGATGTTGGGATCTTCTTTGCCCAAAGGAAGTCAATGATATTGTCACAATGGGATTAGTGATAATGGGAATAATTTTAATTTGTACTGTTGCCCATGATTATTCTACTGGGGTTGTCTAAGTCTGCATAAAGAGAGCCAGGGAATTCAGTTCCAGATGTAATGAAGGGAAAAATAAAGCATTTATTCTGATTTCTTTATTGTAATTCAGCCCAAGTTGATCTTTATTACAGAAGAATGACAGCTGGTGAATATAGAAGTAATAATAGAGCAGAAACTCACTATTTTGCAACCTTCAATGGAATAATCAATAGAGGCGTGAGTCAACAATGGATGCTAGCACTTTTAGAAGAAAAGTCATTAGAGAACCGATCATTCTCAAGTACCAATGAAACCTTCACAGATGAATTGGCAATTATAAAAGGAAAAAAATACCTTTACAGTGGGTACATCTATATATCATCATCTTAAACAATTAATAACAGTGAACATCACACTAATAGTGGGACAGCCTGTCATTATGGTTTTCCTGATATGATGCAACACGAAGTACATGATGACTTACCAGGAGAATGTCAAACCTGAATATAATGCTTTAGCCCTATATTTATAGTTTATAGGAAAGACAGAATTCAGATAAATGATCCATCAATAAACAACTAGACAATCTAGACTATGAGACTTTCCAAGGCAACTGGTCTAGGCGCTTCGAAATTTCATGAAAAAAGAAAGGTAGGGTGACAGTTCTACTAAAGAGTTAGACCACCCAATTGAAAAGTATCAGTCTTGATTGGATTCCTATTGAAAATAGCTATAAAATATATTTTACAGACAATTGGAGAAATTTGAATGTGGAGTGCATAGTGATGTGATTATGTATTGCTAACTACTCTAAACATTAAGGGCTTAAACAATGATTTCTTATTTCTCATGATTCTTTGGGTTGGCTGGGTGATGCTTCTGTTGGTGTCATCTGGGTTTGTCCATGTGCCTGTATTTAGCTGACAGGTACTCTGGGACCTGGGCTCAGTTGGGGCGTTGGCCAGAACATTTCAGTTCCACTCTAGTTGGCTAACTTGGGTTTCTTCATAGCATGGCAGTCTTAAGGAAACACTCAAACTGGAAGTGACATAATTGAACAGAAATTACAAGGACTTTTAAGTTCTAGCCTTGAAAACCACAATATCACTTCTACTGTATTCTCTTGGTGAATGCATGTCACAGTGCCAGTTCAGTTTCAAGGAGAGGGGAAATAGACTCCATATAGAGAAGTGGCAAAGTTTCATTGAAAAAGACATGTTGAATAGGAAATACTGTGGTAGCCACTTTTGGAAACATTGCCACAATATCAGGTAATTAGGGAATTATTGTTAAGTTTTATTACTTGTATTTATAGTGTTGTGGTTATCTAGAAGAACAGCCATAGTATTTCATTAAAATGTTTAATAGACACATACACAAGCACACGTATGTGTACTTATATGGCTAGATAAAGCAAATATTGAAATGTTAATAAAATTTGAATCTAGGTGGTATGTATGTAATTATTCATTGTATAATTCCTTATTTTCTATGGTTGAACAATCTCATAATTAAATGTTGAAAAGTAAGTGCCTAGTAAGAACCTGTTTTAGAAGTTGAACAGAATAAACAAAGCAAAGTATTTTGGGATACTTTAGAGTAACTACCATTAATACTGTACAGTTCACCCACCTTTATCTTTTCTTCAGGCTCTAGTAGTTGCATGCATTGGATTGTCATGAAGTAAAAAAGTTATGAGTATATTTAACTTTTTAAAAATACTTCTCCAGGGTTTGCATTATGGTCAAGGCTTAAGATAGAGTAACCAAGGCTGGTTTCATAACTAGAAAATTTGTACCTGCTCTGTAGGAAAGAGAACATTTCAGGCAGTGAGAGGGGAATGAGAAATGTATGTTTAAGATTCATTAAGTATAGCTGTTTGGTTGGAGGAGGGGACTCATGTAGTATGGTAGTAGGAGATACCCTTGTAGGTTAGTGGCAGATTTTCGAGGGGGAAAAATGGACATATTGAAAGCTATTGAGTTTGAGTATGATATGATTAAGGTAGTATGTAGGTTGGGTTAGAAAGAAGGTAAACTATATACATATATCTTGGTAGTAAGTTAATAGAATTATCCAGCTATGGAATGAATAGAGCTTGAATAAGAAAAGAGCTTAAATAAGGATAAACCTAAGAGAGTAATATTTGGAAGTCTTAGCTAGTGATCTGATGTAACAAGAGTGCCAGGTAGGGTGGGGGTGGAGGTATGGATGAATACGACTGAAAATCTGAGTCTAAAAATAGTTCTAAGAAAGAAGTAGACTTGGAAACTTAAACCTAAGAATTGAATTATTGGAAGTGGCAACTTTTTGTAAAGAGTGTTGGGAGAATAAAACATAGGGCTTTTAGTTACGTTTTGAGCAGTCCATAACTGGATGAATGATAACAATATTCATAACAAAATAATTGCTAAAACTGATCACATGCTTTCTAAGTTCCAGGCACTGTAGTACGAAATTTTATGTATATTTCCTTATTTAATTGTAAGAGCAGCACTGCCTTATTATCTTCATTTGAGGAACTTGAGGCTCAATGAGGTTAACTAATTAATTGATCCAACATGGACGTATTTTAAGTAGTGGATGGGCAATTATGAAGCAAAGTAATGGTATACTCTTGTCCAACCAATACCTGACATCTCCACCCTGTTTCTGATTGTCAGCATCAGATAAAAGCATTTCCATTACCTGGCAGACTAAACAAAAGTAATAATAAAGAAATACCCAGGAATCATTAAAATGTCAAACCCCCAGTTCTTCAGAAACTATAAAACTTATTCCCAACCAACTGTATTTCCTTCCCGAAATATTTGTGCAATCATTGCAATCTGGGACTATAGACCTATATATCATCTCACCATCAGGACATCATCCTTTGAGTCCTTTCCTGGCTTAGTTCCAGGAACCAGATGTTTTATCAATGACTCTTAACAGTCGCTTAAATCCTTAAGGTAGGACCTTACCATTGTGTCCCT
Source organism: Myrmecophaga tridactyla (assembly GCA_004026745.1). Taxonomy (NCBI): domain Eukaryota; kingdom Metazoa; phylum Chordata; class Mammalia; order Pilosa; family Myrmecophagidae; genus Myrmecophaga; species Myrmecophaga tridactyla. The sequence continues at coordinate 56,476 of PVIY010003458.1, forward strand.
CCTTAAGTTATTATAACATGTACCTTTTGAATTAAATAAACCCACGCTCGTTTAGGTGACAGATTGCTTGGATAATTACATGCATTTTGGAGAAAATTATAAAAAATAATAGTTGACATATATTGGTACCATGTAGAAAGAGACTTAACTGGGTGTAAGTTAGGAAAGGGGGCATGTGGCCAGGGACACCATGGTATAGCCATTCCTGTCGGGTAAAGGTTTCACAGCAAGCTCCTTATACAGATGTCAGTGACGATCCATGGGGTAGCTGCTCTTTAGGTCAGGGCCTGGCTTTGGTCCAAAGAGCTGTGGTCTCTGACTCTAAAGTATAGTAATCTATGTAAGAAAATTAATTCTAGCTAATTTGTCTGAAGAGATGACTAGAGATGGCAGACACTCAGGGTGTATGTCCAGTTCAATAATGATAGTTTTTTTTGAATTTTGAGTTTTAAGTTTTGATTTGACATATGAAGAGATTTGGACCAAGGGATATAAATAACTTTTCCCCAAATTACAACAGATTTGGGACTAAAGTAGGCCTCCCTGGTTCCCATTTCAATATTCCTGTTATCTTAGTAATGCAATTTCCATTTATTTCAAGAAGATTCAAGAACATTTCATTGTAATTCATGCAAGGAATTTGAATGGGCCTTTGTAGTTTATCATAACAGAAGTCCCCAGGAAGAGAGATTTTCATGTTCTTGCTGTTTAGGGGCAGCTTTAATGGAAAGGATATTCCATTAATGTCACGGGAAAAGCAATTACACTGTAACCAATGGGAAAAATACATTTCTTCTCCTAATGGCTCCACGAGTGGACTCTCACGTGGGTCCATCATCAATTCAGCCCATGATTTTGTCAACTGCTGACCAGCAATGTGGGGCATAAGGGCTGACCATCATCAGCTCTGCTCTTGTTTCTGCTTCAGAGGATACAAAGGGAAGCTACCTACCTCTTCCTTTTGCCACAGAACTGTCAGGAATGCTCCATAAAGGGAGCTGGGAATTGGCTTCTGTCAAGGATAGGGATGCATGCTTTAATGCCCTCATCCTATATTTTATACCCTTCCCTGTTTTAGACTGCTTATAGTTTGGAACTCAAGACTGATTCTTTACTGACTTGAGAGGACACATGCTAGAGGAAAAAACATGACCTATAGTTGATCCTTCAGCTTATTGAGTGCCTTTGGTGTATATTTTGCTTTTTTGAGTCTTTATAATGGAAATATTAATAGCTACAACATAGTGAGAATTAAGCAAGACTATGTATATAAAGTACTTAGAAAAGTGCTTAGGTATGCATGATATTTTTTTTTCCCAAACATCAATTTTTGGAAATTACCCATTTATATGCAAAGTAAGGAAGGAATTTAATTATGCAAACTTGCTCAAAAGGTAAATATTTTCATTAGATTTGCTTCTTGGCAATGAAATGATGACCCTATGTTGTCTTGGGTATGTTGGCAGTTTTCTAGCTGATATCAGAGCAAATCTAAGGCTGGAGAACAAGAATAGAAAGAAAGGAAATGGAGAGCAAGTAATTTAAATGTGAGATGTCAGCTAGGGACCACAGCAAGAAATAAGAAGACTCATGCTTAAGGTCCAAATACAACATTCAGTCAGTGATTCACCAATTACCTATGGAGTGCTTCCTGTAGGCTAGCCACTGAGCTTGGCACTGGGGTTATAGTAACAAATGTTTCATAGTTTGAAGTTAATTAATTGCGAAATTGGTTCTAATTTTTCATTCCTCCCTGTAGCCACACACTTTGCAATAGGACCTTACATCTCCCCTTTCATGAGATGGTGAATATTTTTCTATCTCTTGAATCTGACCTGACCTTGATTAGGCCAACAGAATGCAGGAAAAGTGATGTGCTGGTTAGTTCAAAGCCTGGCCTCAAGGGGCCTTGCCTCCATCCTCTTACTCTCTCAGAGTCCTGTCTGGTCACTCTTGGCTGGAGGATGAAAGGTGATGTCAGGAAGAACCAATAGGTTCCACCTGTGTCTGGTGAACCTCCAGAAGCACAGCTCCCAGCTGACCTGCAGCTGAGTGCCCATGCACAAGAGAGCTTAGTCATCCCCCAGCATGACTGCCAAGCTGCTTGTAGAATCGTGGATGATAATACATGACTGTTGGTTTAAGCTGCTAAGTTTTGAGATGGTTTATTACATGGCAAAAGGTAATTTCCTGATCTCAGGAAGCTTAAAATCTTGTGAGCTCAGAAGCTTAAAATCTTTTGAGCTCAGTGTTTGCAGAAAAAAAAAAAAGAAATCCTGATACTACCTCTCAGAAGACAATATAGAACCATAACCCTTCCCTGATGATAAAATTCAATGGCCAGGCTGGAGGGGTGACTAAGCATGTGTAGGCTGCCTAAAGATTTATTCTTTACTCAGAATGAGTAACGAAGGAAACTTCAGAGCATGGCACATTATTAAATGTGCTCGGTAACATTCTTGCAATCAATTTGTGCCCATGGGTATAAGTACCTTCACGGGTAAGCCCTGCTCTTTCTAATATTGACAGGCCTCAAGATCTGAGGACTTTTTCATGAGCTTGCCTTATGAATTATAGGTACTACAGCAAATTCTTCTTTGAAATAATTCAAGAAATTTAAAATTAATTTAAATTATTTTTTAAGCTGGCACATTTTGATCCACATGTGATAGTTCGATGTACAGACCAACTCGACTTCAAATATGGTCTGATTTCCTGATAATGTACCAGCCCTTGTGGCTTCTTTATGATTCATAGAACTGGGTCATGTAAACTTCCTGGGATTAATATCCCAAAATCCTCTTGTAATAATGCAGCCTCATTGTGATAAGCGAAGTTCGGTCAATAAGTAAGTGACTGATTGAGGGTTGAGAAAGTTTTCAGTTTTCGGGGATTTTCATTTTTGATAGTGATTATTATTGAACTGTTTTGCAATATATCAATTTTAAAGGTTCAAAATTCTCTTTAATCTGAGTGTAAATTGCACTGTACAGTATTCAAATCTTACTGCTAGTGTTGCTACTACTACTGCTATTACTACTACTGATACAATTGCTGTATATGTGAACATGCGTGCACACACACACACACACACACACTATGCTTGTTCTTTGACATTTTCTCATGCTTTGCACTATACTAAGTGTTTAATGCACTCTCATTTATCCTTATAAAGGGCTTTTATGTTGGTATAATATTACCCCCATTTTGCAGTTGGGGAACTTGCTTAGAGTTGCATACCTAATAAGTGTGTGAGCCTGTTTGTGAAACCAGGATTTCTGGCTCCAAGTTCAGCATTTTCTCCCACTGCCCTGTTAGCTTACCTGTAAAAGGCAGATGGTAATGTGTCCCTTACTGTCCTCAAAGGCAAAAGGAAAAGTCACATAATGTAAATGTTTAAAACGGTATTTGAATATGTTATGCTATTAAATGAGTCTGACAAGAGACTTTAAATACAAGGGAAAAAAGGAAGGAGAGAGAGTAAAAGGAGATGCTGCTGATGAAAAGGATAGGAGGCCCCCAAACATTCTTCTGTTTTTAATTCATCATTTAGCACATATTTTTTGAGTACTTATTATATGCCACACACTCGTCAAGGTACTGAGATTACAGTGAGGACCAAGAGATACAGGATCACTGGCTTGGGAAACCAACCTTATAAATAGAAGAACCAAATAGGGCATTTGCCAATTGTGATAAATTCTTTGAAGAAAATGAGCAAGGTGAAGTGATAGAAAGCAACTGAAGGAGGCCAACTTTAATAGATAAGTCTGAGAGGACCTCTCAGATGTCAGGGCATATGAGCCTCATAAAAATATTTTGAGCATAATAATAATAATAAAGATGATGACAGTTTTTTTATACCACTAATGTGCTGGTTTGAAGGGATGTATGTCCCCTAGAAAAGCCATGTTTTAATCTAAATCCCATTTCGTAAAGGCAGAATAATCTCTATTCAATACTGTATGTTTGAAACTGTAATCAGATCATCTCCCTGGAGTTGTGATTTAATCAAGAGTGGTTGTTAAGCTGGATTAGTGATGACAACATGTCTCCACCCATTTGGGTGGGTCTTGATAAGTTTCTGGAGTCCTACAAAAGAGGAAACATTTTAGAGAATGAAAGCGATTCGGAGAGAATGGGGAATGCTGCAGTATCACGAAGCAGAGAGTCCATGAGCCAGCAACCTTTAGAGATGAAGAAGGAAAATGCCTCCCGGGGATCTTCATGAAACCAGAAGCCAGGAGAGAAAGCTAGCAGATGATGCCTTGTTCACCATGTGCCCTTCCATCTGAGAGAAAAGCCCTGACTGTGTTTGCCATGCCCCTTCTCACTTGAGAGAGAAACCCTGAACTTCATCGGCCTTCTTTTGAACCAAGGTATCTTGCCCTGGATGCCTTAGATTGGACATTTCTATAGACTTGTTTTAATTGGGACATTTTCTCGACCTTAGACCTGTAAATGAGCAACTTATTAAAAATTCCCCTTTTTAAAAGCCATCCATTTCTGGTATATTGCATTCTGGAAGCTAGCAAACTAGAACAACTAATTACTATCTTCCTCTTGTTCTTTCCTCTTTTGGCTTTTTAATTTCACACTTATTTGATATTCCTTCTATCTCTGTTACCATAGCTGTCATCTCTTCCTCCACCAACCTCTAAATATTGGTGACCTTAGGAACAGGTCTAGAGCTGTACTCTCTAAATCGACTCTCAAGGCTGCTTCTCCCACCATCAGAAGAAAATGATTGGGCAACCCAACCTACTCAAGCCAGGAGTCCTACTTGATACTTCCTGCTGCCTTACCATCATATATGATCCATCAGCAGGTCCTGTGCATTCCCACTCTACATTCCATCTCCACCGTCTCCTTCCCTGCTCTTTGTTCTCTAGATGACAGTGATATATCTGAAGTGGTTCCTAAAATGGCTTACAGATTCCATTCTTTCTCACCTTGATTTCCTTAGCATCCCTTTCAGAATATAAATCAGATCATGTCATTCGCCTGCACCTCCTCATGATGGTTTCAAAGAGTCAGTATCATCTGGCTGCTGTCTGTACCTCTGACTTCATATTCTATTACTTTGTTCCTTATCCACTTCAGCCAGAGACCGTCTTCCTATTCAAGGAAAAGTCAGTGCAGGTCTTTATCTCACTGCTTTTTAATTACCTGACTCCTTCTCATTCTTTTGAAGCATGTCACCTCCGTAGAGAAGCCTTACCTTATGTCAACTGATACACAACCCTCCCTCATGCTGGAATCTAGCACCATTTGTTTCTTTCATAGAATTACTTATGCCAGCTATGATGATTTGGTTACTTGTTCAAGTCTTTGTATATTATTTTGTTCACCACCAGGTTATAAGATCCAACTGTCTGGTTCCCCAGTTTCACCCTAACCTCGGTCACTTGTGTCTGATACACAGGTGTGCCCCTAAATATACGTTGAATGAATAAAAGAATAAAATATTTTCGTACGTCTGGTACCATCTCAGGCACTTTAGATACTTAAGATACACTTTGTACTATCTTATTCAGTCCTTGAAAGGGTAAACATGGTAGGTTCCAGTATAACTCTCAGTTTGTTGATGAGGAAATAGAGAAGCTTAAATAACTTACTCAAAGACACATGCATAGGAAGAGAGATGAAACCTCAACCCTTGTGTTTCTAATACTAAAGCTCAGAACCTTACCCATTATATTTGCTTTCCCAGACTGTTAACTTTGTGGCATTTCTTTGTACTGTTTACATTTTTCATTACTTTGCTCTTCTCTCCAGATCCTGAGAGTCCTGAAAGTTTTCCTTATATATTCTTCAAGTTGACTGCCCTAAGCAGAATTATATGCCTGGACATGTGGGTGGATGGTGATGGTAAATGAGTGTGGAAGTTTTTGATAGCAACCAATTCAGAAGCTTATTCTCTTAATCTAAGCTTCTTATTACTTTTTTTCATGTAAGGACTTTCTTATATTTGTGTGATTAACCACAGTCATTGTCCACAACAAGCCCAAGTTTCTTTTTGAAGAAATCTCTTAGGAACATATGTTTCCAGGGACCAAAAATACAACACTGAATATATTATTCATTGAAAGACCAGTACGTTCCAGACAATGGACCAGGGCGCTTACATTATTTCTAATCCTCGCTCTGACCTTAATGAGGTGAATATTTTCCAGTTGAGGACTCAGACTCAGAGAGGCTAAGCGATGTACTAAAAGCTGCACAGCTAGTAAATACTAAAGCTAGGTTACGATACTAGTCTTTGTTGGAATCCAAAGTTGATGCTTTTCCCAATATTGCTCTATCTTTTCCATTGCTACTCTCTCTGTGAATTTACCAAAAACTTAGAACTTAATAGATCTGTGTGAATGTGGATATATATAGATATTCTTTATCATCTCATTTTTAAGCTGAAATATTTTGAAGGATATTTTATCCACGTTTTTATTTTCCATTTCTTTATGTTGTTATACATATCAGAATGAATCAGCCAGATCAAGATTGGCCAAATTTTCTGTAAAGGGCCACATATAAATATTTCAGGTAATGTGGGCCATATGTTCTCTGTCACAGCCACTCAACTCTGCTATTACAGTGTGAAAGTGTCTGTGGAAAATATGCAAACAAATGAAACCCTCTGTGTTCCAGTAAAACTTTATTTATGGACAGCAAAATTTGAATTTTGTATCATTTTCGTAAGGTCAAACAATATTCCTATCATTTTTCTTTTTGTTTTATTCTACAGTCATTTAAAAATGTGAAAATCATTCTTAGCCTGCGGGCAGTCCAAAAACAAGAAGTGAGTGGGATTTGGCCTGTTGACCTGACCCCTGAGCTAGCTCAATATTTTGTCGGTTGCAGGGTGATTTTCATTTTCTTAACTTTTCCTAAATTTCCATGTGCTTTTGGGTATGTTTTGAAATCCCTAACTCACCAGTGAAATGGATTCTGAATAAAAGCTGCGTGATTTCTCTTTACACAAACATTGCTCTTCAGTTGTAGAAAGGGACAAAGCATTAGGGAGAGGTATTTTAATGATTTAAATTCAATTATGATACTATTATCATTGCCACCCACCACTTAGAAGAATCAAACCGATGAATTCATAACATTTATATAATAACCTCCCCACAGAGTCCCTCTTCCTGTTTTAATAACACCTTTGAAATTAAAATAAATGTCAATGAAAGTGAGAGGAATAAAAAGTGAGATAGCTAGTAAAATGAAAAATCTCCATGGAACCAGGTGCCATTGTAGAAGTAAAGTAGGTTTCATATGGTCCTTAGTTTTCATTGTTAGCCAGATTTTGATACTTGAACTGTGGCTCTTTTCCTCCAGATAGTTCAATGTACCTGTAGCTTTAAAGAAATGGGTATTTTTAGTTTTAGTGAGAAATTCCTAAATTAGCCTGAGCTGACATTCAGTCCGGCTGTGGCTGATGCGCTGGAGAACTGGCAGGGATCAGGCCTTGTGTCTGGGGAAGTGGAGGGACTGTGAGCAGCTGTCTCTGTCCTGCCTCCTGAGAAGTGCTAAAGTCCATATCTGAGACCTAACATGAGAACATTTTTTTCTGTATTAGAATGAAATAGGGCATGATTCAGCTCCTTGAGGCAAAAGTAAGGGCAACACGATTTTCATGGAGAGGCTTTCAGTTTGGGGAGCTCCAGGAGACAGTGGCTGGAGTAGTGGTCCCATGGAGGGCGCGGGCAGAGCAGCTGCAGGGCTAGCAGACATCCCCAGAGAGACAAAAGGAAGAGGAGAAAGTCACAAGCACACTTCAGAGTGAGCCCATGTTGGGACACCCGAGTCTCCCGAGTCTCCCAGAAGTTGTCAGTTAATATGATGAGATGAGGCATCGCTGTTGAGTATGTAGGGGCGACAAGTCAGATGCATGAGTGTAAATCCCTGGTGTGACCTCCTTTAATCCCATGGGCTGGAACTGGGGATTCCAGGCTCAAAAGGCAGATAAGGAGGCACAAGCGAGAAGCATAGCTTTTGTGCTAGGAAGTAGCAAACTTTCAAATAAAGAAAAGCTTGATGTTGTTCTAAAGGATCAATATTTAAGAAGACTTAATGGTTTTTAAAAACTGTATTTTTATGGAGAAATATCCACACATGTACAGTCCAACAAGAAGCGAGTGGATCAATAAGAGGTTGTTTTCTCACACCCTTGTTAATAAGCTAACAATTTGATATATAATCAGTGGCTTACAATATCATCACATGGCTATGTACTCTTCACTATGATCATTTTTGGAACATTTTCATCACTACAGAAAAAGAAATAAAAAGAAAACAAAGAACTTATACATCCCATACTCCTTACCCCTCCCTCTCATTGACCCACAGTATTTCAACCTACCCAGTTTTTACTCTTTATCTCCCCCTATCATTTATTTATTTTTTATCCTTTTTTTTTTTACTCATCTGTCCATACCCTGGATGATATGGTTTGATTTGAGTCTTTAAAAACTCACTTTCTTCTTTTGTGAAATGTGGACAATAGTAGTATTCATTTATAGGTTTTATTTTGAGAACTAAATTATATTATACTTATAAGAGCTGAGCATGGATCTTGGACATTATATATGTTCAATCAAAGCAATTTATTATACTATATTACTATTATTACTAAACATTATTAACATTATTAATGAGATTTTTGCTTGTATAGTCCACATTGACTCTAGAATGTAGCTAGAGTTCCTGTCAAAATCTCATCCACAAGCATACGGTGACACTGTTTCCAGGCAAAAATAGTGGAAAGTCAGAAAGAAATATGGCCCAGGTGAATGTTGGATTAAAGGACATTCTCACCTATATCTCTGTCTCTGCAGTGGAGACTGTACTTTCAGATTATGACAAAGTTTACAAGTATGAATACTTTGAATTCCTGAAATCTACCTTCTGAGAGCACAATCAAATTACTGTCCTTAATTATTATAGGAAGGCAGAGTCAGATGAGAGAATTTGGGGAAAATGCAACTTGGGAAAGTTAACTAGGTAAGCTGTCCATCAAACAGCCAGGATAACTTCCCCTGAGGTTGGCCACCCCAGTAGCAGCTTCAAGAACTGGCAGATCAGTCACTTTTTGGATGGCACAAATGTCCTACGGGACTTTTGGTGGGTGGTCCAGGAACCACCACCACCAGTTACTGGTTTAAGACTGACATCTTCCCCTCTGTCCTTTAATTTGTCTTCGTTTTCGATTATATTGTGATATTCAAGTTTCTGTCATTCTGGACCTCTGTCTATCTATTTATTTCTGAGAAAAATTCACATAATATAAAATTAACTATTCCCCACTTTAAAGTGTACAATTCAGTGACATTTAATATGTTCACAATATCGTGCAAATAGCACTTCCATCTCCCTCCAAGACATTTTCCTTACCCAAAAGGAAACGCTGAACCCATGAAGTCACTCCTCATTCCCTCCTCTCCCCATCACCTGGCAGCCACCAGTTCACTTTCTGTCTCCCTGGCTGAGCATTATTTTATTTTACTTTAATTTCCCACAGGACATATTTTATTATCCATAATCTTATTTATGCATTTAAAAATATTTTATCAAAAACTTGAAAACAAGCATAGCAACTCAATTTATATCCTGTAACTCAAAGTTTATTTATTTACACATAAACCAATATTTATAAAAATTTATTTTCTCTAGGTGGTACATGGATATATTTTAAAATCTCTGTAAAGTAGTACCATGTGCTCCCTGTAAACTCACCCAGGACATACAAATAATAGTAAAATAATTGAAAGTCTAATAAAAAAACACCCATTGATCTCCCCTGAATTGTTGTTTGATGTTATTTCTTCAAAAAAAAGCACAAAAGTCCTCCATAATTCCAATCTCCTGCAATGACAATTGTTATTCTTGTGTGGTCCCTTTCAATCTCTTTTCCATAAGGAATATCAATATTACATATATTTTTTCTTTACGAAATAGTATCATGTGTACTGCATGATGCTTATTTTATTCTACAGTATGTGATGAACCACAGAGTTTCCACATCATTTAGTATTCTTCTAGAGCATGATTTTTCATGGCCATGTTATATGAATGTGCCATAATTTATACAAGCAGTTCCCTATTGTTGGAAGTTTAAGTTGTTTCAATTTTTTCACTAAATAACCAATGCTGCAATGAAGATTTTGTAGACAAATCTTATGCATATCTTAGATTGTTTCTTAAAATAAACTTCTGGAAATGAATTTTTTTGGAGAGAAAGGTTTGTACACATTTGTGAGTTTATCCAAAAAAATGCTTTGTAAGAAGTTTGAATCATTGTACATTTCTCAATAAGAGTTTGTTTTCTCACACCCTTGTTAATAAGCTACCAATTTGATAGCTATTTTATTGTTCATATATTTTTACCTTGGTTACTGGTGAGATAGATTTTTTTCACATGCTTATCAGTCATTTCTATTCTTTCTTTGTGCATTGCTTGTCTAAATCTTTTGACTATTTTCTTACTAGTCCATTGGTCTATATGAACTTTCAATATGCTAAACTTATTAGCTTCTGTCTTTCATACATTTTGCAAGTTATTTCCCCCCACATTCTCACTGGCATTTTAATTTCCTTATGTTGGTTTTTGCAGACTAGAAGTAGAAAAATGTATGTAGTCAAACTATCATTTTTCCTTTCTGATTTCCTCTTCTGCTTTTAATCTTAGAAAGACTTTTATCAACTTGACAGAAGATAAACCACATATTTTCTCTGTTATTTTATTAGATATTCATTTTACTATTTAACTCCTAAATCTATAAAAATTATTTTATGACAACTGATTGCTTTTATTTCTGTGTAATAGATGGTATTTAAATTGCCACATATTTAGAATCATTCTTTTGCTCCTTTTGAGTTGTCTGTCAATGCTGTAGGGAGATGATTTTCCATATTCCTGAATTGTCATGATTTCTCCTTATTTATCAAATTGATGGACTTCCTTAAATTCCTCTAAAGTTGCAATCTTGAAAGTCTAACCCCACATCCTTTATCTTGCATTTGTTCCGCTGCTTAGCAGAATGTCTTGTGAAGTCATTTTATTGATGTGTCTGGATCTGTTTTGTTCAGTTAGGGTTGGTGAGGATTTCAGGCCCCTTCTGGGGCCTCCACTCCCAGCAGCAACCCCTATCCATCACCTTGACTGGCATGTTTGTAGGACTCAGTGTCCAACTTTCTCATTTCCTCCTGAAGTGTTCTGTTTGTAAGGTTTTCATTGCCTTGTGGGCACTTTAAACTGACCTAACATTAGCTTAAGCATCTTTCATTCTTGTATATTTAAAGTCCAGGGGCACAGAAAATACTAAAATCTCATTTACATGAGGACCCAAGTTCACTAAGAACACATGGGAACAATTTTGTAGTCGGAATTCTCAAAGTGGCCATTCTGGATTTCCTGCCCTAATAGGACTGTCAATATGATTAGGTTTCACAACTACGAACATGCTGTGTTTCAAGGCAAAAGAAACTTTGCAGATGAATTTGAGATGACTTATTAGTTGACCTCAAATTAGGGAATTTACCCTGGCTTATTCTGGTGGGTCTTAAAAACAGAGAGTTTTCTCTTGCTAGCAGTAAAAGAGGAAGTTGAGATTGGAAGCACAATGGGTATTTGATGTCCCATTGCTGGCTTTGAGATGGATGGAATGCAGGTGGGCATTAGCTGCTGAGAGTAGCCCCTGGCTAGTAGCCAGCAAGGAAAAGGGCTCCTCAGTCCTGTACCTACAAGGATCTGAATTTAGCCAACAATCTGAATGAATCTAGAAAGTGAGTTATTCCTCCAAGCCTGCAGATAAATGCCCAGTTCGGCTGATACCTTGATTTTGCATTGTGAGACCCTAAGCAGAGAACCGAGTCGTGTGCTGGGCTCCTGACCTACAGAGACTGAGATAACACGAGTGTTGTTTTAACCTGCTGCAATGTGGCAGTTTTTAATAGCAGCAACAGAAATCCAATACGATACCCACATTAGGGCTTTTATTTTCACAAGGGTGTAGATGACATATTACAATGAGTAGGGAGGGAGCCTGTGATTTGGACTCCACATCCTCACCCGAGAAAAGCCTGCAGGCCCTGTAGTGAAGAGAGGGGCTGGGCCAGGAGGACCCTCACCAATATGACCAACGGTCACCCCTCCTAAGTGTTTTATTCCTTTAATACGCAGACCTGTAACCTCTGAGTGAAAGGTCACCAATAGAAATTCATACATTTTGTCACCTGGTGGCATGCCTATTTTTGGATGTCAAAGAAATTCGTACTGCTCACCACCAGTAGCTTGCTTAGCAATACTGGGGAGCAACCTCATCTGCAGTTAGTTCCAAAGAGAAAGTTCATGGGAGTCCAACAGTGTGTGGTGGCCACTCAGATCTGTGAGTGCAGGGGGCAGAGTTAAACTGTGGCCCCAGGAACTGCACTCTGAAATCTGTCCCAGCATTCAGGATGCACCCTTTGCAGGACTGCTGCCAGCCTGTGATCGAGTGAGGAAGAGTAGCTCAGGCAGCTCTGTCCCTGGCACTGGCCTGAGCATGACCCAGGGCCTTTTGCTGACTTTCCCCAGAACTGCACTGCTGTGTAAGACGTTCCCAACCAGTCTCTTCCTTCCTTCTCTCTCTCCCTCCCTCAGTGTCAGAACCGCACTACCATCTGAGAGTTTGCACCACCTTTCCCTGCTCCCTCCCCATTTTCTTTTACAGGCATTTCCTTAAGCGTTTTCTTGCACACTTGGTCCCATCTTGGTGTCTGCTTCTTGGAGGACCCAGATTAACACACAAGATATAAGTGAAGCAAGCAACTCTTTGGAAATGAAACTAGTTTCACTTGCATTGAACAATGGCCATGCGGGTCACCCAGGTACAATGCAGCTTTAGATCTGGGCAGAGGGGCCCCAGCTCTGAGCCCCAAGCTTTAAAGGGCCCTGAATATCTCAAATACTGACAGTATATTATGTAGATTTTCATTTGTACCCTTGCCAGGCCCTACAAATTTCAGACAGAGACACTTCATGCCCAGTTGCATGTTCTTAGCATATCAAAGGAAAGTCAAAACCCTTCTTTTTGTAGTTATATGTGTTTGAATTCCTGGGATACAGCCTTTGATTTCTGGGTATCAGGGAAAGTCTGGGAAACCAAGATACCTGAATGAGGATAACCAGTGTTTTTGTCAAGCCTCCTTAACTAGGCAGGGAACACTTGCCTAAACTGGGTGTGGTTTAACATTTTCCAGGGGTAAGGATTGAAGGTATGTGGGGCTGCAGTGCTCAGTCTGCTTTCGCTGCAGTCTGGGACAGTCAGTGACACATGCCAATGTTTCTCATGGAGGACATACCACAGCATCCCAGAATTTTTGCACTGAAATGGAGATCACTTTACAGTTGTGGAAACTGAGGCTCAGAGAGGTTAATAAGGTAAAGTAAGTCACACAGCTGGTTAATGATACTGCAAGGGGTGAGAGGCATTGCCCACCAGATTATGATTCACTAAGTATTCTCACATGTCCTCCACCGAAGTCATATTCAGTTAGAGGCAACTTGAACAAATGAGCCGTAGGTCAGAGGCAATGTGGAAGCAAGCATTATTTAGAGTCTGGTGTCACTTTCCACGCGATTACTTCAGCTCTGTCACTTGGGTCACCATAAAACCCTGGGCTGATTTACTCTGGGCTCCTAACTTTGCCTCATAAATGCATCTTTGTAATTCTCACCAGAGATCATCTACTGGGATGACAAATAACATCGATCATTAAAAATGACATCCGTAATTTTGCAGCCAAAGAAGATGATCGTTTAAAACTGTCAGTGAAACAAAAGAGAGTTTTAGAAGATGCTGATGCAATCTCCGAAAAATCTTTGCAAGTTCTAAAGCATGAAGATGCACTGTCTGGTTTGGAATTGCAGGATCAACAGTGTGCAAGGTTTGCTCCGTGCGTGCCCTGCTGGGCCACAGTAGAGGTGAGGTCTGAAGCAAGTAAGAGTCCCTGTGCCTCTATCATTAACTTGCTGAGTGACCTAAAGTCAGAGGAGTTAATGGGCTTCATCCAGAGCTGGAGGGATGGAAGGAAGGAGGGCAGGCAGGGGAAACACACAGTCTTTATAGGAAGAGGAGGAGGGGAGCAAAGCCACAAAGGCAGGGGAGAGAGACAGCCACTCAGCGGGCACCAGCCCCACCTCGGGGCTGGTGGTCCTTTAAGTAATGAACCTAACCTGCACTGCAGGCCCTTCGATGTGTCAATTTTACAGAAGTAGAAGTCACTGGAATGATTAGTACTGTCTCCCCCTCCTTGTCATTAAATTTTCCAGGACGGCAGAATTGCTGAATCTTCAGCACGTCAATCTCCACAGCTCTCCAAAAAATAAAGTGAGGAAAAAAGGAAAAGAAAGCAGACTTATCTTATTTTCCTAAAAAAGGAAGGGGGCATACAGAGAAAAAAGGGGTCAGTCTTGGCCTCGTCCTTTTTGTCACCAGAGGCAGGAAGCTAATTAGACTAAATAAGCAAAAGCTGAGAGCATCAAGACTAATGAACAGACTTGCTCTCTCCAAGTGGAAAACAGGAATCTTGCAAACAGCTGCAACTGCAGAAGGGCTGGAGCTGAGGGGGCCGAGGGGACCCGTCACAGGGAGGGGCTGTGGGGGTATGGGAAGGAGATGTCTCCGCTCGGAGTCCACACGCTAAGTAAATATTCTAGATGAGCTGGAGCTGCGCTGTGCTCTATGGACTCAGTGCCTGTATCATCCACACAAGCTCTGCTTCTCTGTGACGATTCCAAAGATGCTATTTTATATATTTCCCAGTTTTGTTTTTTTCCTGAGAAAACCCTAACTGTAGCAGTTATGGAGAAACAGTCTGAGAAGCAGATGACCTACATTGTCAGCTGCTTTTGGGTTCTTGAAACCTTTCCCTGTTTTGTAACCTGATTTGATGTTTCCTTTCTTCTGATCTTGATCTACCCTGAATTTCAGCCTTCCTGCCCACTCGCTGCCATCTCTGGGATTCCCCGGCTGGGGAGCCGGGAGCTGTGTAGTCAGTACGTCAGGTTCTGGGGTGGAAGTCGGCACAAGGGGATGGAATAATGTTCCTGCGCCATTACTTGCTGACTTAGCACTTAGTGTAAATACCTCCTGCTTCCAAGATACCTCTTCCAAAATTACCAAGCGTGATTCTATTTTCAGGGCAATAGCTGAGAGGGTGTAATTGGAAAGCACAGAGGCAGATTATTTTCTCTTATTTTAAGGGACTTTTTGCTATCGTCATATTATCATTTGCTTCTCCTCACTCATACAAGGTGCTTCTCATGCTGAAATAATGTACCTGATCTGAAATTCTTATTGCTTATTGGTCCACCTGGAATGTCACATTTTCTTTCTGCACAATATGAAAAGGCATATTCTAGATATTAAATGTTGTGCATGGAACCAGCCTTTGGCTGAGCCTCGCAACTGCCATGAGTTAGGGACATTTTTGGCACTGGATGCAATGGTGAGCAAGAAGAAATGATTCCTTTTCTTATAGCACTTATAGTATGGGGGAGAAGACAAAAATTAATCAGAGAATCGCACAACTAAATAGGACCTTATGAAAATGAAAAGTGCTTTGAAGGGAAAGTACATGGTTCTAAAAGCCCAGGTGGTAGGGTGAGGGTGACCTAGTCAGGGAGGTCTAGGCTTCCCCGAGAGATAGAAATGAGTTTGAAAGAAGAGAAGGCTGGAGGGATATCCAGGAAGAGGGAATAGCATGTATAAAGGTCCCCTTGGAGAATCTGAAGGGAAATCGGTGAGGCTGCGGTGTAGATCCTGTACCCAAGCCAGTGATATTATTTGGTTGAAGTTATCTGGTCTGGTCTGTGGCCAGATGCCCACCAGCCTCCAGTGGCTGCCTTCTCATTGATGTGCATTCCTCCGGGACTCTTCTCTGGCTTTGCAGCTTCTCTCTCTGGTTACTGACCTAGTGCTTAGGAATCAGCTCTTGTTCTCTACTCACCCCTAATAGCTGAACATTTTCCCTCTTTGATGGCTTGAGATGGTTGCTGGTTATTCTTATTTTGACCTTTCAACCCCCTGCTTCAGTTCTGTTCTCTAACTTTTCTACCCTGCTCCAGGCCCCAGGAGACTGACCCTCCAAGAAAGGCTCCCTTGTTGCTGGCTAGTGAAGTTCAACCTAAGGATCTGGGACGGTGATGGCTATGAATATTCCTTTCATTGCAGTCTACATCTGATTTGGGTTTTGTTTCCTTCTGGGGCTTGACTGATAGGCATGGTCTCACTAATGCCATCTCTGTTTGGGATGGTACCACCTAAACAGAGGATGCCCACTTCCAAAGTTGGGAATTGACTCTGATCACTGCCATACCAGGCCCTGGCGAATGGGTACCCCAGCCTAGATCTCAGCCCCAAGCCTTGCCTCTCCCAGGAGAGGAGGTAGGGTTGTTCCATGCCCCAAAGGTAGCTCCAAAGCCTTTGTTCTGAAGGATACTCATCCCACCACTTTCATTCTCTGGTGTTGCCTGCATACATCTGTTCCTGAGCCCAGCAAGCTCCAGCTGTCTTGAAGATGAGTTTTAGGACTCCCTTGAAACATGTTCATTGACCGCCTTGTTTGTGGCCATCCAGAGTTGGTGTCGCCACATGCTTAAATGTTTTTGCTTCCATCTCTCCTCAACAATGGGCCTATCAATTAGAGGGTAGGAGCATACTCTTCGGGATGAAACGTAATTAGAAAACATAACTCTGGAGTTCATCCTTTGAGGATATTGGGCTTGTCGGAAGTCCTGGAGTTCTTGACAGTCAAATAATCCAGATGGGTTCTATAATTCAGGATTCCTTTGAGGAGAACCTCATGTTTGCCCCATGTTTTGGGTTTATTAACTTTTCATTTCCCCTTGCCTGGAAGGGAAAAAAAGGTTACTGTTGCACATCCCATTCCCAAAGATTCTTGCCTTTAGCTAACTATCAAATTGGAAAGGCTGTGTTGCATGAATTCACACAGAAGTGCTGAGAACAATAACAGTTTATAATCTCACTCATCCCACAATTTCTTGCATATAACAGCTGGGAAAAAAATGTCCTAACTCCAAAGAACAATTTCTAGTGTGTGAAATTTTCAGCAGGTGACAGGCTAGTAGAAGTAATCATAGAATGGAAGGTGTAAGAAACTATGCAAGAGGGTCTTCTTGGCAAAGCAGATAAAAGATGTCCATCTACCTGTCTGAAAAAAATTCTATTAGCAAGTCAGAGGGAGACTAGGAAGTTTTCATCCTGCTTTAGGCTCTTTGTCCCCCAAAATCCTCTGCTTCATAATCCTAGCTAAAAATGAGGAATAAAACGCTAGAAGTCCTAATAGAAGATTGAGCTTCAATTCCTGAAAGTTGTGAAGCTGCTGATATAATTTGGAATTTGACATTTGATAATATGAAAATGTGTATAATAAATGTGAGAACTATAAATAATCAGTTACAGGGTTCTCGTTCCCAAGGACTTGAACATTAGCAGCCCTTTGCAACTCCCCATGCTCATTTCCCATCCCATTTCCTCTTCCCTTCCAGAGGTGACTGCTGTCCTTTACAGATCACAGCTTTGCCCTGGGAGCGGCCATTCTCCAGCTCCCTCCTTCCTTTTCTGTAGTCCCTTCTATGACCTGTCCTTTTCTGTGTTTGCTCACTTTCTGAGTAAAATAGGGATAGTACAGATATAGGATAGTGTAAACAGAAAAGAGAGGTGACCACTTGACAGAAGTCAAATGAGGGTGTCTAGTTTCTTTTAAGAGTAGTCTCTCTCTATTAATCTAATCAATCAACTTTTAATGCAACATTTGAAAAAGAAATCCCCTCTTTGGATTGCTTGAGAAGGTTTCTGATATCTGGTGTCATTTTAGCAGCAATGACTTCCTTGGGAGTAACCTTGCTGCTTCTGTGATAAATTGTGCTTGACTCAGTTCCCTCTCCACAGTTAGCCACTAGTGTCTGTCCATCATGGAAAGCAAAGGTCAAAGAAGAAAGTATTAATATGTAACATTGAAATGTATACTGAATCATACATCACATATAATACAAAGTAACTGTTATCTAAGATATTTTCAAGACGTTAAAAAACAAATCAAGTGCACAAATCAAAGAGATTATAAGATGGAGGCATGATTAGTCTAATTATTTTATACAGTAGGATTTGTCTAGATTAAAGAGGAGAGCAAGATGAAGAAGGTGTCTGATTGAATTATTAATCCAAGAGACTTTTCGAAATGCAACATAGCTTCCATTCCATATTGTTCTGCCCCTATAATTCCAAAGCAGGGGGAAAAAGACAGGAAAAGAAAATGCCACTAAGCTTAAACCAAAGAAGAAGTAATGATGGAACAATAGATTCTTATGGTGTCTTATTATCAATTTGCTCTTCACTCATCTCTGTCCTTGAAGATAATTAAGAATAAAAGAAGTTGAGGAGAAAAAGTTTATCTATAGAGAAGTTCCTTAAAGGATGATATGCATTTCTGGTAAGTTTCTAAAATATGTGGCCAGATGGAATATTTTTTTTAAAACCTCTCTCTCATTCTTAGCTCACCCCGAATCTGGTCAGTGCATCTATATGTTTATCAATGGAGAGACATAGGACTATTCTGTGTATTCTGATTGTGCATTCTGAATTGATTCTATGAATGTGCACAAGACATCTTCCTCTCCTCTCCTACCAACATAAATTTATCCACATGCCTATATACTGCTCCATTTTTCTGCCTTTGAAAATGAAGGCAATTTTAGCCTAACTCCTGAGGGTTATATGAGGGTTAGATAAATAATTGTGTGATTAGTGAAGAAGGGCCATGGAAGTGTGAAATTAGACTGTAAAGTTGTGCATGGCAGTGAAGACAATTTAAGGCAGGATTTAAGTGCTGAATGAGATACAGTTATGCAGACTGGAAACTGTCAGTTCATAAAAGGCTCTTGAGATTCTAGGAGAACTCAAGGGTTTAGGGATTTTGATGTAAGACTCCTTCTCCCAATGAAGCCAACTACATTTCAAGAAGCAGCCCTAGTATTTAGAAAGAAAAATTGCTCTGTTCTTGAGGAGATGAAATTCCAGGAGGTGAAGATGAAGTTCCTTTCATGGGGGTGGACATGCCAGAAACAACTACAGCAGTTACAATTGCTTGGCCTGAGACCTACAGATACAATACAAGTCTCTTGATAATCAAGGGTATCCTTTAGCTTAGCAGGTGTTGGTGCTAAGAGGCCAGCATTGAGAGACACGAGAACTTCCCAAGCAGTGCACAGCTTGCACATGTGAATGCTACATGGCAAGACCATGTCCTGGATTACAACTCCCAGGAGATAATGTTGTCCTTGCCAAGGAAACCCACCGAAGGTTGGCCCAGCTTCTCTCCACAGGCTCTGGAAAGAGGAAGTGTCTTCTTAACCTTCATTGTCTGATGCCTCATAATTTTGAGAACACCTCAAGACTGTGGCTCAGTCCACAGGGGTGGCATTGGAACAAGTGGGATGCCATGATTGTCCAGGTCCTACCACGTTGTGCCCTGATACTTTTTTTTTTGATGTTCTCCAAAGAGCAAAATACAAAATGACTCTCGTTATCCTTACCGAAGTGCTTTCACTGGCTTGGAAGGAGAAGAACAAAAATTCCAGTTGCTATAGAGGGAGGGAAAGGTCCACGCTTTTCTGAACACAATTAAATCCATTTACCAAACTACTTTGCTTGTGTTGGTTTTGAAAATGGTAATAAAGTTTTGCTGCATACCTCTATGCTTGAACTTAATCAATATGGTTTTATGCATTTTTTATTTTGCTCTTATGCATCAAAAAATAAGACAGGAAATCATTGGAAATTTTTCCATAGCTACTTTACATTGAAAAATCTATTCTTTTGCCTCTTTGGAGAAGAGTGGAACTCGCAGGTAGGGTGTGATCATTCTAGAATTACTTCCCACAATAAATAGGCAGCCAAGGTAATGTGTTTTGTGTGAATATTTTTTGGGGAAACAAAATTCCCTTTGCTTTGACAGAGTGATTTCATGGCAACTTGTGTGAATAGTAATATAATACTCATTTGTTAATGAGCCATTCTGTTACTGTTGGGAGACCACGGTTCTGAGCATACTGGCCTAACTCCATACTTTGGGATTAGTTCATACCTTTGTTAATAGTTTGAAACTTGTAGTAGAGCTGTCTTTCCTTGAGAAACTCTTAAAACTGAAAAGACCACATCTCACATTAGTGTTATGTCCTTAGCCTCCTTCTAATGGGATTCTCACGTAGTCTGCTGAGAGAGGGATCCCTCAAGCATTCCCACTAATACTTATCTGTAGAATTATTCTACAGTGATTCCTGTATGATGAAGACACCCAAATTCATAGTAGGATAATTGCTTGTTTCCTCCTTCCCTCTCCAATTTATGTTAAAACCTTGCTTTCCTTATTTTTTCCCATTAAAAAAGCAAAAACAAAAACATAACTCATGTCTCCAATGCCTGAGGAACAATATGCTGGGGGGGTTTTGAATAAGATCTGAAATCAGTTGCGTGACTTTGGGCAAGTCACGAGAGACCCGCTCTCCCATTGCTTCATTTGTATTTCCACAGTCTAGCACGAAGTCCAAAGTCCAAATGGGATGCCAGTTTTCTGAGCCTGTTAAATCCTCTCAAGGATTCTTGAACTGAGTCACTAAGTCTTCAAAAATCTCAGTTCTGTTCCTGAAGATACTAAGCCGGAACCTCTAGTTGTTTCCGCTCAAATAAATTACCAATAAGGTCTCTAGAGATTTTGCTTCTTTCCCTCCAAGCATAGCATCTACCACCAGCCAAACCTTTTCACAGGTCTGAGTCAACATTAAATGCTTGCTGTGAGGGGATTTGAATGACTGAAACCATGTAATTTGGGTTTATCATAATCAGTGATAATCACCCCATCCACATACTTTAGGGGAGCATTTACTTTGGTTTTTTGTCTACCAGAACCTCACAGTGTGTATCTGAGGATACTGAACGTACCCTGCTGCTGCCTTCCTCATCTCACAGAAGCTCTGCCATGATGATACCAACAACAATTCATAATAACCGGACTTTACCTAAAGAGCACTTAGCCTGTTTATGGGGCTCTACAAAATGCTCTTAATCCGCTCAGTGGTCCTACAAGGAAAATGCTGTCACTTCAGTTATATAAATTTAGAAACAGAGAATCTGAGAAATGCACCCAGTGCTTATTAGTAGGCGAGTCTGTCTCCTGAGACTTGTCCAGCTTTAGGATCCAAGAGTCTGAGATTCCTTTCTGGAGGTAAATCTCATTTGATAGCCAAGATCTGGTGAGGTGTTAAGTAGTTACAATGAGTAGAGGAAAAATAGAAAAGCATGGAAAGATGAATATTCTGCTTACACATTTTCTCTTAGGCCCTCAAAATGCTTAGTGCTCCATTTATAATAAGGACAGGGCAAAAATGTGGATTTGGCTCTAAATTTGGAAACATCAAATAGGGCCGCAAGTTCCATCCCTAAAGATGAAAGAAACCTGGCAACAACAAATTAAATTTTCAAATCCCAGAAATAGCACTTTAGTGATGAGTGTGGTTATCCATGAAGCCTGCAAATCAAGTGGAAGCCTTCCAGCCCTGCCTCTACACACACACACACACACACACACACAAACACACACACCTCACTCGCCCTCCATAGCCATTAGCTGGTAGCTGAGATGGGTGTGTGCACTATAACTGACAGCTCATGCTTAGGCTGAGGCAACTCATGCATCAGTCCTCTGAGGCCACCTACCCCCTTTCTGAAGCAAGAGAGGAAGGACAGACTTAGAGGAAGCTCAGTGTCACCTTCACCTTCTGGCCTGAGTTTATTTACCTGTATCTGTGAGATGTTAAAACTCCCGGGAAAGGGCTGGGCGTGATGGCACAGCAGGCAGAGTTGTCACCTGCCATGCCAGAGACCCGGGTTCAATTCCAGGTGCCTGCACATGCCAAAAAAAAGGGCCTGGGAAAAATTCCCATCAAGGTTGTATGAAGAAACTGTGGAGAAGAGATGAGTGAGCAGCCACATCTTCTCTTCTTTCTCATCTGACTATGCTTTTGAAGGACTGTCTTTCTTTCAGCTTTCAAGAAGATGAATGTGTCATGGGAAAGGGAATGCCAACCAAAGCATATAAACCAAAAAATTTTCACTCTCTAAAATGGTTCTATCATCTCAGAGTAATCTGTTTACGTATGAATTCTGCTTTAACCCAACCATGTGTCCTTGGATAAATCACTGAGCCTCTCTCAGTGTCTCAGTTCAGGCAAACTGCATGAAACTTGAGGTCACAGGATTTGAATTCCTGTCGTGACTTCATTTCTTCCTCTCTCCCAGGCCTTGGGCAAGTCACTTTGCCTTTGAACTCTGGCTGGCTTTCTTATTGTAAAATGAGAAATGAAGATCACTTGCTTTCCTGAGTTCTTATGAGGATTCAATGAGGGGAGAATGTGTGTGTGTGTGTGTGTGTGTGTGTGTGTGTGTGTGTGTGAGAAAGCTCTCTGTGCATGGTGAAGTTCTATGTGGCTATGAGAGTGATATTACTATTGTTGTTTTCAGACTTGGTGATTTCTACTGTAAGAAGGCAGAGTGTGCCTCTGTTTGCTCCTACCTACATCTTTGTTACAACACTGTACTAACACTGGTGAAGATGGATGAAACACTAGATTCTCTGGCAGCTCATTAAGTCAATATCCAGCAGACTTTATTCCTTTCTCAGATGTTTCTTTTCTCATGGAACTTCTGTTAGACAAAGAAGTTAATATGACATAGATGCATGTAAAAATGGCTCTTCCAGACCTCATAAAGAAACCCATGCTGGGCTCCCTTGTACACACTGGTGCCCACAGCTTATGTCTGGGCTTGTGAGTTTGACTTGTACCAGAAACTGATCTGTAAACAGAAATGAGAAGTCTTTCTTCAAAGCAACAATATACCATTAGACCAAAAAGACACCAGCAGTAAAAGTAATTAAAATCTTAACTAAAAGTTGTGTTTGCTTCCATCTCAATTGTAGATAGGTAACACTGGCTCAACAGCCATCATTGTAATAGAAACCTCACCTAATTCCTTCTCATCTCCTTTCTTTTATCTCCTTGCCTGAGCTTTGTATACTCCTCCCCCATCTCCATCCCTCTCTCAGATCTCTAGTTACTGGCTTTATGGAAAGGGCTATTGAGTACTGGGGGAAAACTTTACAACTTTGCCAAGGCAAACTGATTTTATGTTTCGATCTTGGCTAGTATCTCCCACTTGGCACACTTTTACAGTTAAGAAAAGAACAAAGTTGCCTTGAGCTTTTTGCAGCAGGGATCCAAGTTGCAAGAAGGCAGGGATGAAAAATGCATTTCCCTTGTCTTTTGCCAGGCTACCATCTACCCGCTGCCGATGCTTAGTGTTTCCCATTTGGGGAGGGAATGGCCTTCCTGTTCCGATTGTCTTCAGTCCATTTGCAAAGAGATTTTGCCTCTGGGTTAATAAAGCTTTGGGACTTTTGGAGTTGCCAGTCTCCCACACACCTTTTCTCCATTTACCCCTGAAAGGAATACAGAGTAAAAGCCCGTGGAACTTTAACAGGGGTCCCTGATCTTCTGTCCTATCTGGGAGCTGAGATTAAAAGTGGTTGCTCGCCTCTCTTTGGTCTGGAGGGCACCCATTAGGTTATTCCTAACGACCTTGCCCACCAAACCTCCTACCTGCTCAGGGAGGGCCAGCAGTCCCTATGTGTGGTGTCTTCTCTTTTTTCCCCTGTATCAATGGGGCTTAGCATATCGCTAATAGCTAATATTGTCCACTTGAGAAGACAACATTCTTATTTCATAACTTAAAAACATTGGGGAAAGGGTAAGAAGTGGAAGAATTTCATTCTAAGTTTCATTTAAAATATGAAATTAAAACGTGTGCAATAAGTTTCTGTTTGCAAATGCTGTTTCAGGAGAGAGAAGGTTTTGGACAGTGTAGGGGTGCTCAGAAAGTACAAAAAGGGAAAAAGCATGCAGTGAGGGAGAACCTGGATCAGCCTTCCTTATTGGAAAAATTTTTGTTTCTGCAGTATGAGAGAGCTATTGTGATTAGGTGTTATTATCATTGATTTCCCCCATAGGTCAACATGAGGGTTCCCCAGAGTGTGAGCTTTATAGTGCTGTATTCTGTTAAAATGCATGAGAGGCATTTTGGCCAAATGCTCTTCAAAAGCACTCAATACTGTATCCCCCTCCCCCAATGAACTTTAACATATCATCAAAAGCTCTGAGAAGTTCTGCACTAAAGAAGCTATTTTAACTCAATGATTCTCCAAATGTTGTTTACAGAAAGCCTTCCTTACATGATGAAAAAATATATATTAAGTTGGAAAAGAGTGGTTTGCATGATCTTTTTCTAAGAGGGCCAAACCATCCCTAGTTCAGACCAGAGTCAAGCAACCAAAATTGTTGTCTGTTATGGACAAACTTGAGGCAGAATTCTGGAGTAAGGTCAGACTGAGATCAGGAAATGGCTGTCAGAGGCAGGACTTCATTAGATCAGCCTGATATATAACACAGCTCCAGGAATGAGCCTAGGAGAGGGACTAGACTCTTTAGATCAAGAAGACAAATCTGAGTCGAAGATAGAACTGACTCTGTCACAATTGCTGGTGGGTATGAGGTGCCTGGGCTTCTTGTCTCACTGGCTTGTTTCATGGGGAAGTGAGGCAATGCCGGCTGGCTACACTTCTTTCTGAGTAATACCCAACAGCAATATGATGCACACCAGTAGTAAACACAGCCTGTCTTAATTTGCCAGGCTGCTGTGACAAATACCATACAATGGTTTGGCTGAAATAGTGGGAATTTGTTAACTCACGGTTTTGAGGCTAGAAGAAGTCCAAAATCAAGATATCAGCAAGGTTTGCTTTTTCTCAGAACGTTTATCATTCTCTGTGCTGGCTGCTGGCAATCCTTGGGATTCCTTAGCTCATATCTCTGCCTCCTATCACATGGTGATGTCCTCTCCTTTCTTCCTTCTGTGACTCTGGGTTCTCTTTATAAAGCCCCCAGTAATACAGATTAAGGCCAATCCTTGTGCATGCCTAAACTAAAATTAACATCTTCAAGAGATCCTATTTACAGTGGGTTCCCACCCACAGAGATGTGGGTTAAGATTAAGAACATGTGTTTCTTGGGGTATATAATTCAACCTACCAAACAGCCTGCTCTGATATCATGTGGCAATCTCTGCTACCCTTCTCACCCCAGCCAAAATCTGTGAAATTATATTGATCTGCATCTAGAACTTTGGCAACTTTCCTTTAACCTGTAAGGGTATTATGTTTATTTGAGATGTGATTTGAATCTGCCAGGGAGATACAAGTAAAGCTGCTGGTAGCCAGCTGATCCAACATGACACGTAAGCAAACACAAGAATACACAAACACACTCCAGAGTGGTTCTGTATTCAAAGGGCTAGACAAGGCTGCAAAACTGCACACCTTCAGGGCACAATGACATATATGAATACTCTTTGAATTTGAGCAGTGTTTTAGTTTTCTAATGCTACCAGAATGCAATATAGGAGAAATGGGTTGGCTTTTATAAAGGGGATATATTAAGTTACAAGTTTACAGTTCTAAGGCCATAAAAATGTCCAAACTAAGGCATCTAGAGAAAAGTACCTTGACTCAAGAAAGGATGATGGCATCCAGAACATATCTATCAGCTGGAAAGGCACATGACTGGCATCTGTTGGTCCTTTCAAACAGCTTCTCCAGGAGCATTTTCTTTTTGCATCTTCAAACATCTCTGTCTGTGTTGGCTCAGAGCTTTTTCCAAAATGGTTCCCTCTTAAAGGACTTCAGTAAGCTGATTAAGACCCAGCTTGAATGAGCAGAGACACATCTCCATGGAAACCACCTAATCAAAAAATCCCACTCACATTTGAGTGGGTAACATCTCCATGGAAACAACTTAATCGAAGGGTCCCACCCTACACAATAGCTCTGCTCCCACAAGAGTGGATTAGAAAAAAGACCATGGCTTTTCTGGGACACATAATCATTTCATATCAGCACTTTCCAACCTCTGGATCCCCAAAAGACATGTTCTTTCCACATACAAAATATGTTCATTCTGTTTCAATATCACAAAAGCCTTAAACCATTTCAGTAACAATACAGATACAATACAAAGACAAAACCAGTATGAAATCTCATTAAGTCAGTTACAGGCATGGTCTGTCCTAAGACAAAAATTCTTCTCTGGCCATGGATATGAGAACAAGTTATCTGCTGCCAATATATAAAGGAGAAATAGTCATATAATAAATGATCCCATTGCCATGGGGGAAGATTGGGAAGAAAATGGGTCAGTAGACCCAAACAGTTCTGAAAAACTGCAGGGCAAACTCCATTAGATTTCAAAGTCTGGGAGTCATTTATCCCCAAACTTTAGGAAGTGGCAATCCCACTCTATCCAAGTGCGTACGCAGCAGTCCTACTCTCTCCAAGCACTGGGGTGAGGGTTGCAACCTTTGGGAGCTTTGGGGAAAATACTTTTTTTTTTGCTCCACCCTCTCCAAGCATTGAGGAATCACCTGAGCTCTCTTTCATCTCCAGGGCACATACTCAGCTCTCTTAGAGCAATGGGTTGGCAGCAAGACTACCCCCCAATCTCCAAGGAATATGCTCTACTCTCTGAGATCTGGGGCACCAAAACTCTTCCTGAGCATCTTCTTGAATCTGAGCAGAAGGCCCCCCTGCTTTTGTGGCCTACAAGTAAAGCATATGTAGTCCAGACTACATTCTCCTATGGCCTGGTGATTTAATGGATCGTGTTGTGCTATATGAAAAAAATGCAAAATTGTTGTTTCATATCTCCACAGCTTGTATTTGGGATGAAAATACACCAATGCTCTGGGATCTGTAGTGCTTAGGAGAATAGCCTGGGGTTGACATATTTGGGTCTGTATGAGAACACAGATGTTCACATAAGGACACAGAGTTGTGACACTTTTATGCTGGGCGTGTGAGAGAGTCTGAGTGTGGGGTGAGGCAGTGATGTTGAATGTGTTTTTATAACGTGTCCCAAACAATCTATATGTGTGTTATTTCACCTAGACTGAATTTTATAGAGTGGAACATAATCTTACAAAGATCAATGAATATACCTACAATTAAGGGCAATAGAAAAAGGCAGAGCTAGTATTTGAAACTAGGACACCATGATTCCAAAGTCCACATTCTTTCTCCTACTCCAGACAGGGTTTTTCCTGTGTTCAGGGCCTGACTCTGCTAGTTTGAGTCAGCAGGCAGTGGCGGCATGTTCTTTTCTCACCATTTAGCAGCTCTGGTAGTCGGGCTGTTACTTTCTGACTGATTTGTCAAAAGAGCATCAGGAGTAGCCTTAGGAAGCTGGGCCTGACAATGAGCACTGGTCTGAGTCTCACTTGATGAGAGCGTCCCAATGTCCCTCAAGAGATTATGACTTTGCTTGACTGAAACTTTATGCAAAACACTAATTAACGTAGAGTCCTTGCTTTCAGCCATGTATGATATACTGATAAGATATGACACCATTAACCCTGGCTCCTAACCCAGGGCAGACACAGGCAAAGGTTCAGCCTGGAGCCCTGACCCTGATCACTTGGCCATGGGCAGGGCCCCTGGCCTCCGCCTCCTTACTTCTCTTTTGGATCTGAGAGAAGTATAACGTGTTTCTAGGGACAGGCCCTTTGCCCCTACTGTTTTGAGATTTTAATATCTGCTGCTTTTCTTGAGTAAAAAATTCATGTAAGGGCAAATAAAGAGGAGCATGGATGAGAGGTATAGTAAATCATAGCATAGGAATGTCGTTTGGAGAAAGATTCTGCTTAATCCAAAATAATTCAAAGTAGATGCCAAGGCATTTTCCTTTCAGTTGGTTGGAAACAATGAACTGTAAACAAAGACTGGTTTAGAATTTGGGTGAAGGAGAAAGGAACAGAATTTATCATGTGTAATTATTGCCTTTAAAATTTCAAACTTCTCCAAGGATTTTCCCATGGCTCATCTCTTTAAGAGGCGGATGCGTTTGGACCGTAACCCTATGTTTAGGATGATATGTTCATTGGATATCTTAATTCACAGAGCAGGAAACTGATCTTGCCTGTCTGTATTCTCATTTTAAAATAAACTCTTTTGTTCAACCTGAGTTACATTTAACTGTGCTTATTATACCTCTTAGGGTGCTGTTCACTCAGGAGAGAAATAGCGTAGATGTGAAGTGAGGGCTGCTGCTGGCCGGATTAATTTCCATTGTGCATCTGATGGGTCTGGCATGATCACTGTCTCTGGACATGGGCTCCACTGGGACTGGATCACAGCAAGCTCCCCAGGTTCAGGCTGATTATAAGAGGTAGACAAAAAATGGGTAGGAATACCTGGAGACAAGTACAGAATTCCAAAAAGAAGTTAGGTTATTCTTTGAGGACACTTACATAAATATATATATACTTTTATGTATGCATATTTCTTTCCAGGGTGTGTTCACAACTCTACCCTCATCTACTAGGTAAAGAATTTATAAAGACTCCTGGGCCCTTAAATCACCCTACTTTTAAATTCCTTAGATGGACTAAGATCTCTGTGTTTGAAGACTCTATTACTCTCCCCATGGTTTTATGATATCTAAAATGCTTTCAAAGTCGTAATCTAATAATAGGAAGCTAAAATTTCTGTCCTTCTTAATATAGCCATTCAAAGATTTAAAACTATGTTTTCTAGAGCCACATTTAGGACATATTCTGGTTTGTGTTGGACATACAAAGATGCATTAGGCACTGACCCTAACGTTTACAGGGTTAGGATAGACATACTGTCACACATGTATGATTCATCTATTGTGTGTACACTGTACTTAGGGAGTACAAAAGAGGGGGCCAAGGACAACTTCACCGTGGAGTTAAGGCTTACACTGCATCTTTGTTGAGGGTCTATTAAACTTTAAATGAAATAGAACCTTTTAGATTCAGCACATATGTTTCCAGGGTGTGTTCACAACCCTACTCTCATGTACTAGGTAAAGGATTTATAAAGACTCTTGGGCTTTTAATTCACCCTGCTCTGAAATTCCATAGATGGACTAAGATCTAGAAATGGTGGCTCTAGAAAGCGTAGTTTTGAATCCTTGAATGAATCCTTTTAGATACAATTTTTACCCTCTTCATTCTCAGTCTCCATTGCTAGAGGAAACCGAGACTCCTTAGAAGACAAGCTGGAGTTAACCAAATACCTTAGCAGAAGCAAGATAGTCTCGCCTAAGGAAATAAGACATAGAAGGCATGGAAGTGTGGGGGGCATGGTCCATCTTACAAAGGGCACATAGTGCATGAGGACAGATGGAGAAGGTGGGGTTGGATAAACAGATAATAAAGATCGTTTGTGCTTCAGGTTATAGTGACTTTAGCCTTAGGGATATATTAAAAGTAGGAGAATGTCACAATCAGATTTATATTTATAAAGATTTCTGGTGATAGGGTGGAAGAAGTGGAGGGACCATTGTCAAATTCTAGATGGAGATATCAAGGATCTCACCTTGGGAGCTTTTAAGAATCCTGAGGCTGTACCCCAGATGGATTAAATCAGAAGTTCTGGAGGTGGCACACAGCAACAATAGTTCTCAAACTTCCCAGGTGATTCCAATATGCATCCAAGGTTGAGAACTAATCTAAATTGAAGCACAGGCAGGCATGATGGAGGAAAGAGTATATATTTGAGGGATACATTTAAAGGCAAAAACACACAAATGTGGGCATGGGAAAGATGGAGAACTCCCAAGCTTCTGACTCAGATGACAAATTTGATGCATAATACACTAAGAAAGCACTTACAAGGGAAGCACCGGTGGAAGGAAGGGAAGATGAGTTTAGTATTGCCTATGTTGATTCTGCATTGTCTGTAGGGTATCTGAACCATGAGACTCCTCAACCTAGAACCTTCAAGTTGCTACTGAAAGGAGAAGATAAGATAGTGTGGGCTTCAAATGCCATCAGAGGGATCAGTATGTGAAGACTGCAGAGCTCACTTCCAAACCCTAAAGAATGGGCTACTCACAGAACACAGAGGAAGGTTCAAGTGTCGTTGGGGACAAAGGAGAAAAATTATCACTCATTTATGTCATCTACTGATTTAACACATATTGGTTGATTTTAAAATAGCCTAGCTATAAAACTGTATCAATATGATAAATCAGGCGGAATCATGCTGAGTCATTTCCTCAGTTATTGTCTGAGTGGAGCAGCTGGAATCAACTGAGATAGGTGAAGAATTATCAATGCCTCCACTATTAACAAACAAGCAAACAAATAAGCAAAAAAATTAATGTGTGGAGGTTGCTCTAGAATAAGACAGGGTGATCATATAAAAGATTAGGAGGATAAGGTAGAGCAGGAAAAAGAAAAGAAAGAGGAAGTAGGGAGGCAGAGGCGCAACAGATGGTTTTTAAGAGAATTGATTAAAGCATGGTGGGATTTATACAGGACCCAACAGATAATAACTGGCCATGGCTTTGCTCAAACACTAAGACTACTTTGGGCTAGAGAAGGGCTTAAGCTCGTTTACATTTTTTGAATTACTTTTAATTCAATACAATGGGCATTTACCATGCAGTTACTCTGTGGAAGATCTTGGTGGTACTATGGGACTGACAGAAAAGATGTTTCTTACCTCTAATGAGATTACAATCTAGGATTTAGGAAAACTAATTTTATTTTTGTTTAATTTGGTGTTAGTTATGTGTTCTGTCTTTTGTAGTTTAAATAATTTTTGGTTCTGTCTTTGTGTATAAGAAACATCTTCTTATCACTCATTTCAATTTATATTTTTCAAACCTGGCTGATTTTATTTGGCTTCTCTTGCCTTCCCTTAGGCAACAATTACCTGATTTTCCCCCTGGCACTCTGCTCCTTCTATGTCTCCTTTGCCAGTTTACTAATTGTTAGTATTCCTCAATGTTCAGATTTAAGTCCTCTTCTCACTCTCCCGAGATGATCTTTACCATTCTGTGGATTCACTCATCACCTGTAGGGTGTATTAAACAGATTTTTATCCAGACCAGACCTTTTCCACTGAGCTCTGGATCCACATAACCAACTGCTTACTTGACTTCTGTATTTAGATGTTTCATCAAGGGCATCTCAAATGAAGTCATAAGACCTCTCCTTTGTACCATCTCTCTCCCTCAAAAAACAAGTACAACTAAAAACACAACTAGTGAATAAAACAGACAAAAATTCTTATTCTCATAGTTTGTGTTTTAGTAGTACATATGTTTACTATATGCAAATATCCACATATATTACTTTTTCATTTTCTGTCAGTCTATGTCTACCTTAGTGGTATTTATTTTTCCTGTCCAAAGGGAACTACCTAAACCTGTAATCAGCAATTAGACATGCAAACATATTCTATGGCAGTGGTCTTCAAGACTCTTGGTTTCACTGACCGACACAATCAGAGAAAAACGGGGATGAGCATCTCTAGGCCACTTTTTAATAGTGCCCAACACAGGCTTCTAAAATAAAAAGCAATACCATTTACCCTTATTGTCATTTTTAAAAATGGACATTTTGACAGCGAAAATGAGGAATGAGGCTATCTCTGAGTTCAGACTAGAACTAGTCAAGAAAGGACATGGACAAAATACATGTGACAAAATTCCAAATATAGAGAGGTGACAACTTAAAAATGGGTTGTAATATTACACTATATGCAATTACTTTCCTTCTAATATAGTCAGCTTAACATTTCCATATTAGGTGTAACTTAAATGTCCATTTTTATCAGTCATTATTAAAAATCAAATTTCGCATGATTAAAGTAATAAAAATAGAAGCTCTACTTTCAATGCTATTTCATTCAATGTGCATAAATCTCTTAGTGTGCTGTTGGATTCAGTTTGCAAGTATTTTGAGGAGGATCATTTCAATTATTTCTTCTCTAATCTTTGTTGTTTCTTTCCTTCTGCTTGCTTTGGGATTAGTTTGCTGTTCTTTTTCTAGTTCCTCTAGGTATGCAGTTAGTCTTTGATTTTAGTTCTTTCTTCCTTTTTGAATGTAGGTGTTTAAGGCTATAAACTTCCCTCTTAGCACCACCTTCATTACAGCCCAAAAGTTTTGATGTGCCATGTTCCTGTTTTCATTCATCTTGAGATATTTGCTAATGTCTCTTGTAATTTCTTCTTTGACCCACTGATTACTTATGAGTATTGTTTAACTTCCATTATATCGTGAACTTTCCAGTTCTCTACCTATTACTGATTTCCAGCTTCAATCTGTTATGGTCAGATAAAGTGCTTTTCATAATTTCAATATTTTTAAATTTATTGAGACTTGCTTTGTGACCCAACCTGTGGTCTATCCTGAAGAATAATCCATGTACACTTGAGAGTATCCTGCCATTCTGGGGTGCAAGGTTCTGTATATGTCTGTTAGGCCTAGTTCATTTATAATATTATTCAAGTTCTCTGTTTCCTTATTAATCCTCTGTCTAGATGTTCTATCTATTGATGAGAGTGGTGTTGAGATCTCCACCTATTTGGTAGAGACATCAGTTTCTCCCTTCAGTTTTGCCATTGTTTGTCTCATATATTTTGGAGTACCATGCTTAGATGCATAAATATTTGATTGTTACAACTTCTTGGTAGATTGCCCCTTTTATTAATATCTAGTGTCTTTCTTTGTTTTTTATAACAGTTTTGCATTTAAAGTCTATTTTGTCTGATATTAGTATAGTCCAACTCTTTTTTTAGTTCAGCAAAGTGGCAGGATACAAGAGCAATACACAAAAATCAGTAATGTTTTTATACTCTAGTAATGAGCAATCTGAAGGGAAAGTCAATAAAAAAATTCATTCACAATAGCAACTAAAAAACAAATCTCTTGGAGTAAATTTAGCCAAGGATGTAAAGGATTTATATATAGAAAACTACAAGACATTGCTAAAAGACATCAAAGAAGACCTAGATAAATGGAAAGAGACATTCTATGTTCATTCATTGATAGGAAGATATCATTAAGACTTCAATTCTACCCAGATTGATTTACAGATTCAATGCAATCCCAATAAAAAAATACAACAGCCTACTTTACAGAAGTGGAAAAGCCATTTACCAAATTTATTTGGAAGGGTAAGAGACCCTAAATAGACAAAAAACATCTTGAAAAATAAAACAAAGTTGGGGATTTACACTTATACTTCCTGACTTTAAAGCATACTACAAAGCTATAATGGTTAATATGGCGTATTACTGGCATAAGGATAGATATAGTGACCAATAGAATTGAATTAAGGATTCAAATACAGACCCTCATACCTATGGCCAATTGACATCTGGCAAGGCTGCCAAGTCCACTCAATTGGGAATGTTATAGTCTCTTTAACAAATGGTGCAAGAAGTGGATATCCATATGCAAAAAAATGAAAGAGGACCTATATCTCACGCCCACATACAAAAATTAACTCAAAATGGATCAAGGACCCAAATATAAGAACCAGGACCATAAAACTCCTAGAAGAAAATGTAGGGAAGCATACTCAAGATCTTGTGATAGGTAATGGTTGCTTAGACTTTATACTTAAAGCGCAAGTAATGAGAGAAAAAACAGATAAATTGGGCCTCCTCAAAATTAAAAACTTTTGTTCTTCAAAGGACTTTGTCAAGAAAGAGAAAAGACCAGCTACTCAATGGGAGAAGATATTTGGAAAGCACATACCAAATGAGGGTTTAACATCCAGAATATATAAAGAAATCCTATAGCTCAACAATAAAAAGGCAAGCAAGCCAATTAAAAAATGGGTAAAAGATTTGAATAGACATTTCTCGAAAGAGGAAATGCAAATGACTAAAAAGCACCCGAAGAGATGTTCAACTTCACTAACTATTAGGGAATGCAAATCAAAACCACAATGAGATTCATATCACACCTAGTAAAATTGTCACTATCACAAAAACAGAAAACCACAAGTGCCGGAGAAGATATGGAGAAATAGGAACACTCATTCATTACTGGTGGGAATGTAAAATGGTTCAGCTGCTATGGAAGACAGTTTGTCAGTTCCACAAGAAGCTAAGTATAGAATCACTATATGATCTGGCACAATCCCACTACTTAGGTATATACTCAAAAGAACTGAAAGCGGGGAATTGAACAGATATTTACACACTGATGTTCATAGCAGCATTATTCACATTACCAAAAGATGGAAACAACACAAGTGTCCATCAACTGATGAATGGACAAAGAAAAAGTATATGATGGAATATTATTCACTTATAAAAAAGGAATCAAGTCCTGAGGCATGTGACAAAATGGATGAAACTTGAAGACATTTAGTGAAATAAATGTCTTTTATTTCAGACAGTTGATGTCTGAAAGAAGTTAAGTGAAATAAACCAGACACAAAAGGACAAATATAGTATGATTTCACTATTATGAATAATTATAATTGGCAAACTCATAGAGTTTGAGTCTAGAATAGAGGTTACCAGGAGATAGATTAGGGTTAGGGAATGAGGAGCTGATGTTTTTATTGCATGGATTTTCTATATTGGCTGATGGTAACACTTTGGAAATGGATGGTGGTGATGGCAGCACATTTTTGTGAATGTAGTTAACAGCATTGAACTGAATGTATGAATGTGGTTAAAAGGGAAAACTTCAGGATGTTTATGTCACTAGAATAAAAATTAAAGAATAAAACATAGGCGTGTACAACACAGTGAACCCTATTATATACAAAGGATTATAATTAATAGCATAGGTACAAGAATGTTCTTTTATGAATTATAGCAAATGTATGACACTAATGCAAAGTATTAATAATGGGGAGGTATGGGGAAAAAATAAACCAAATTTAAAATATGGACCATAATTAATAATACTGTTTTAATAATCTTTCATCAATTGTAAGACATATAACCACTATTAAAAAATATTACAATTGCAAAAAGTCCTATCAATAATTGTAACAAATATTCCACACCAGTGCAAAGTGGTTAGGTTTGGGGTGGGGTATGAGAATCCAGTGTTTTACACAGGACTGTTCTATAGAATCACAACTTCTCTAATGAAAAAAATTAAATATAAAAAAATGTTACCTTAAATTGCCTTGTAAAGTCTGGTAAAAGCTCAACAGAGAGAAACATGGGTCAAATTGAAGTATCCTGTTGTCGCACTGGAATCGACCACTCAGGTTGATTCCTAATTTAAAGCCTCATTAAATTGCTACAAAATAGACTCTGGTCATGACAGATCTCAAGACCTCTTTCTGCT
The DNA here is from genome assembly GCA_004026745.1 of Myrmecophaga tridactyla. NCBI lineage: Eukaryota > Metazoa > Chordata > Mammalia > Pilosa > Myrmecophagidae > Myrmecophaga > Myrmecophaga tridactyla. Next base: position 91,779 of record PVIY010003458.1, read on the forward strand.
GCTTTTGGCCTTTTATTTCTATCATCCTGTGAGCATTTCAGTACCTCTTTACCACTATTGAGAGCTGTGAGCTATTTTAGGAAAACTCAGAAAGCACAGATGCTAAAAATAGAAGGACTCATCCATATTGATCATGTCTGAAATTTCTCCAGCTTGCAAAGGGAAAATGAATTAGGAGCAGAAGAGTTTCTAGGGATAGGGAAAATTCAGAAAGAAGGCATTAGAGAGGCTGGGAGCACAGGAGTGTGACATATTAAACAATTTTGCTCATTCATGATTTCATACTATTCACGATATATCTCTCAGATAAGAACTTTATATCGATTTTGAAGTGAAGCCCTGTTTTAATAGCCAGAGGAGGAAGTCTTTGGAGAAAATAAATATTGCTCTGAATATCATAGGTGCCAGAGAAGCATCTCACTGAACTGTTTAGAGTGGAAATGAAGACTTAAATTTTTATCAGAGTGAATCTATAGAATGCTTGACAGTTGCTTGCCTTGCATTGAACTCTGAGCCTAACAATAATCCAAGTGACTCAACTTCCTTTACATTCTTTCTTCTGTCATGTTCTAGTTTGCTAGCTGCTGGAATACAGTATATCAGAAATGGAATGGCTTTTAAAAAGGGGAATTTAATAAGTTGCTAGTTTACAGTTCTAAAGCAGAGAAAATGTCCCAATTAAAGGAAGTCTATAGAAATGTCTAATCTAAGGCATCCAGGGAAAGATACCTTGGTTCAAGAAGGCTGATGAAGTTCAGGGTTTCTCTCTCAAGTGGAAGGGCACATGGTGAACATAGTCAGGGTTTCTCTCTCATCTGGAAGGGCACTTGGCAATCACGGTGTCATCTGCTAGCTTTCTCTCCTGGCTTCCTGTTTCATGAAGCTCTCCAGGAGGCATTTTCCTTCTTCATCTCCAAAGGTCGCTGACTGGTGGACTCTGCTTCTGTGGCTATGTCATTCTGCTCTGCTCTCTCTGACTCTCTCATTCTCCAAAATGTTTCCTCTTTTATAGGACTTCAGAAACTAATGAAGACCCATCCGAATGGGTGGAGACATGTCGTCACCTAATCCAGTTTAACAACCACTCTCGATTATATCACATCTCCAGGGAGATGATCTAATTACAGTTTCAAACATACAATGCTGAATAGGGAGTAGAAGAAATAGCTGCCTTTACAAAATGGGATTAGGATTAAAACATGGCTTTTCTAGGGTACATACATCATTTCAAACCAGCACATCATATCCTCAAATAATAGGAGTGATATGAAAGTAAATAAATAGCACTATAGGCAAAGAGCACTGTAAGCAGCTATCAACCTTTAAACTTCAAGAAATTATGTCACTACATCCAATACTACTTAGTTAAATCACTTTTAATATATATGAGCACAGTGTAATTACTTATCTGTGCAAGTGGTGTAACCCATGAGAGTGAGTTAAAAATAGCACATGGGCAATTATGCAGTCTTCACTGGATTGTGCGTATTATCCTCAGCTTGCCCTGACAGTATGCTGTTCTGGAACAATTCCAGACAAGTGAATTGTTTCTTTGAACAGTCTGCCATCAGAACATAGCAGGAAAGGATGATTTCAGGTTCTGGAAACATGACGCCACTACTGTTATACAAAGCGCAGGGTTGGTGGGACTTACAGATAAGGCAATTGAAATTAATTCACAAAATGTATCTGGTTCATAAAAAGGTGAGTATCTCAAGAATATGCCTGGGCTTTGCTTTTACCTTACTAAGCATCAAGGGGAGAGGTAGTGAAACCACCTATGTCCATATTATGGATGAATATGGGGTCAAGTGATTTGGATATCTGTTTTCAATGTCATAAATTCAGATAAGTTTTTAAACTTTAAGTAGACTGAACTGGTATTCACTCCAATTTTTCAGACCAGGGGTTAAAGGCCACCGATAGTTCTGCATTCTCTCTCGTCTAGTAAGCTGTTTGCATTTAATAAATGTTCAGTTGTAAAAGCATCCAAACGTGTGCTGATCTGAAACAAACCCAAAATGTCTGCTTCTGAGTTTTGCCTTTTGCTTCTCACAGAGACTTGAGAGATTCTTTTCTTGGGTTTCTCTCCAAGATAAACATGACACTGACCAAAATCTCATTAGAACTGGTAGGCACATAAGGTGCTTGTGGCCGGAATGGACCTCAATTTCCCAGACTGTGAGATGAGTTATGCATCTGAATATAGAATTTTATTTTAACAGTTAGAATTCTGAAATGCTTAATCATCTCTTTTTTCTCCACCAACTAAAATCCATCAGTTACTTTATGTCTGGTTTTTATTTTTAATCTAAGAGGGACATTTTTTTTTAATTTGAAATCAATCAGTTGATTTTCCCCACCTTTATTGAGGTGCAGTTTGCATACCTGAAATTCACCCATTTTAAGTATACAATTAATTATTTAAAGAAAATGTATATGTGTGCAAACATCCTCACAATTTTAGAACACTTTCATCATTCCAAAAAAGATCTCTTATGCCTATCTGAATTGTTTTGGCACCCTTGAGGAAAATAAATTGAGCATAAATTTGAGGCTTTGTTTCTGGACTCACAATTCTATTCCATTAATCTCTATGTCTTCCTTATTTCAGGGTGTACTAGTCTTGATTACAGTATCTTTATAATAAATTTTGAAAATGGAATGAGTTCTTAAACTATGTTCTTCATTTTCAATATTTTTTTAATTTTTAATTTTTGAAGTTGTAGGTTTTCAGAAAAAGCAGTGATAAAACAGAGTTCCATATACTCTATTATAATTAACACCTTACATTAGTGTCGTATACTTGTTACAATTCATAAAATAACATTTATATAATTGTACTATTAACTCTAGTCTATTGTTAAAAACAGGGTTCACTATGTGGTAGAGTCATATGTTATTTTTTTAAAATAATTTTATCGAGAAATCTTCACACGCATACAGTCCAACCTTACTATACAATCAGTGGCTCAAAATGTCATCACATAGAAAGAAAAAACCTCTTAACATCCCATACTCCTTACCCTCCCTCTCATTGACAACCAGTATTTCATTTTACCCATTTTTTTTACCCTTTATCTGCTCTATTATTTATTTATTTTTGTCATTTTTTACTCATCTATCTGTCCATACCCTGGATAAAAGGAGTATCAGACACAAGGTTTTCATAATCACACAGTCACATTATAAAAGCTATATAGTTATACAATTATCTTCAAGAATCAAGTCTACTGGAACACAGTTCAACAGGTTCAAGTACTTCCTTCTAGCCACTCAATACGCCATAAACCATAAAGGGATATCTATATGATGTGTAAGAATAACCTCAAGGATAACCTCTCAACTCCGTTTGAAATCTCTCAGCCACTGACACTTTATCTTTTCTCATTTTTCTCTTCTCTGTTTTGGTCAAGATTTTTATCAGTCTCATGATGCTGGGTCTTGGCTCATTCCTGGGAGTTCTGTCCCATTTTGCCAAGGAGATTTATACTCCTGGAGTCATGTTGCATGTAGGGGAGAGGGCAGTGAGTTCACCCTCTGGTTGGCTTAGAGAGAAAGGCCACATCTGAGCAACAAGAGAGGTTCTCTGAGGGTGACTCTTAGGTGTAATTTTAAGTAGGCTTTGCTTCTCCTTTGCAGGAATTAAGTTTCATAAGGGCAAACCCCAAGATCGAGGGCTCAGCCTATTGAGTTGGTTGTCCCCACTGCTTACAAGAATATCAAGCATTCTCCAAATGGGGAAGTTGAATATTTCCTCCATTCTTCCAAGTCCCCTAAGGGGACTTTGCAAACTCTCTTATTCTCTGCCCAAATTACTCTGGGATATATCAGGGCATCACACCAACCTATACAAACCAACAAGATCTCACACCCTAGTCAAGATTCTGTGTAATTATGCTGTTCAAGTAAACTGATCATACAAGTTAGATTAGATAATGTGCTACCAAAAATACAAATTTTGTACCAAATAAACATCTCTCCCTTTGATCTTGCACAGAAGTTGAAGTTTGAAAATATGGGTCATATCATCCTTTGCCCAGTCTTCTGATTTACCTTAGTTCTATTCCAGATCAGCTTCATTCATATCTTTAGTTGAAGTCTGATCACTTTTTCAGCTCTTTAAACATTTGTTGAAGGGGGTAGTGCTGACTTTCATAGCTTCAGAGCTCTAATTCTGAGTCTCAGGTGTCACATAAATACCCAAAGTTTCAGGGAATGACCAGGTTATATACAAATCTCTCAGTATCTCAGAATTTAGAAATAACAGTTACAACTCCGGAATAGACGTGACTGCTGTAAGAGCTTACAATCTAGGGTCCTTTACAATAGGCCCCATCCTGATAACCCATGCTCTCAACTTCAGTTCTCTGAGTTTGTATGTTACAGTTAGTCCATATGAGTGAGGCAAGATAATGTTTGTCTTTTTGTGTTTGACGTTTCACTCAACATACAGTCCTAAATGTTCATTTACCTAGTTGCATGCTTCACAACCTCATTCCTCCGTTGTATATATACAACACAGTTCCCCCTTCCTTTCTTCAGTCAGTACCCTTAGGTCACCCCCATCCACTGAGAATTGGGAACACTGTTGCCATAAACACCAGTGTAAACAAATGCCCATTCTCAGTTCCCCTAGGTATATCCACAACAATGGGATTGCAAAATCATATGCAACCCCACCCCTAGCCTCCTGTGGAGTCACCACACTGCTCTTTGAAGGAGCTGCACCTTTCAGCTTCCCTACTAACAGTGAATGCATACATCTCTTCCTCCACATTTTCTCCAGCACTTGTTTCTCTCTTCATTTTTAAGCGGTTTTATTTATTTGCACATCATACAATCCAACCTAAGTAAATAGCCATGCCTACACCACAATCTATATGAAGACATTTCCTTTTCTTCCACAAAGAATCCCATACCCCTCTGCCATATCCCCTGTTCATTGACATTTAGTTTTGGCATAATGCCTATGTTGGTTTTTTAAAAAAGTTTTCATTCTAGTAACATATACAACCTAAAATTTCCCCCCTTTTAACCACATTCACATATATATTGTTTTGGCTATTCAGGGTCCTTTACAATTCCATATGAAGTTCAGGATCAGCTTGCAAATTTTTGCAATAAGACAGCTGTAGTTTTGATGGGTTTGTATTTTGATTTTTTATTCTTCAAATTTGGCAAACTCAATTATTAGTTATAATATTTTTATGCATTCTTTATGATTTTCAATATACAAGTTCATATTTCCTGCAAATAGAAATAGTCTGCTACTTTGTTTTCAATGTGAATGCTTTTTATTTCTTTTTCTTACCTAATTGACCTGGATAAAACTTCCAGTACAATGTTGAATAGAAGGACAAAGACTAGATACCTTTATTTCATTCCTGATTTTAGGGGAAAAGCTTTCAGTCCTTCACCATGAAGAAAAATGATTGCTGTGGTGTATTTTGTAGATGTTCTTTCTCAGTTTGAGGAAATTTCCTTCTATTCTTGGTATATTGAGTGTTTTATAATGAAGGTTATGTTGGATTTTGTTAAATGATTTTTTTTTAGCTTCTATTGAAATGATCGTATGGCTTTTGTCCTCTATTAATGTGCTATAATCTATTCATTTTTATATGTTGAACTGTCTTTACATTTCTGGAATAAATCTCATTTGATCATGTTGTGTAATCCTTTAAATATGCTGTTAGCTTTGGTTTACTAGTCCTTTGTTGAAGATTTCTGCATCTATCTTCTTAAGAGATATTGATCTGTATTTTTTTTTTTATTCTACTAGCTTTGCCTGATTTTGGTAATTCTGTTCCCATAGAATGAATGGGGAAGTTCCCTCTTCTGTTTTTTTTGGAGAGTTTGTTAAGTATTGGTATTTTAATTCTACTTTAAATGTTTGATATAATTCACCAATGAAGTTGTAAGGGCCTGACCTATTCTTTGTGGGAAATGTTTAAATTGCAAATTTGGTCTGTTTTCTATTTTTTTCTTGAGTTAGCTTGGTAGTTTTCATCTTTCTAGGAACTTATCTATTTCATCTAAGCTAGCTAATTTGTTGGCAGATGGTTTTTCTCAGCTATCTTTTCTAATGCTTTTTATTTCTGCAGGATCAGTAGTGATGTCCTATTTCATTCCTGATTTGAATGAGTCTCTGTCTTATTTTCCTGGTCAGTGTAGGGAAAGGTTGTAATTTTGTTGATCTTTCCAAGGAACCAACTTTTAATTCTCTTGATTTTCTATATTTTTTTCCTATTCCCTATTTCATTTATTTGTACTCTAATCTTCATTATTTCCTTTTTCCTCATGCTTTGTGTGTAGTTTGCTCTTCTTTTCCTGGTTTCTTATCTGTGGAAGATTCAGTTATTGATTGTGACATTTTAAACAACTGTGTCTGTTTATGTTTATAATTTTCCCTCTGAGAATTTCTTTAGCTTCATCTCATAAGTTTTTGAATGCTGTGTTTCAATTTAATTCATATCAAAGAATTTTCTAATTACCTTTCTGATTTCTTCTTTGACCTATTGGTTATTTAGGCATGTGTTGTTTAGTTTCCATATATATATTAATTTCCCAAATTTCTGTTATAGATTTCTAATTCACCCCATTGTGATCAGATAACATACCTTGTATGACTATAAATTTGAAAGGATGGTAGAGGTTTGTTTCTTGGCCTAACAGTTTCTTGGCCTAACTGGAGAGTGTCCCATTTGTACTTAAGAAGTATGTGTATTCTGCTGTTTGGGATTGTATTGTTCTTTAGTTACCTGTTAGGTATCTAGGTTAAGTTGCCTTATAAAGTTGTTGAATTCTTCTATATCCTTCAGTATCTTCTGATATCCAGTTCTTTCCATTGTTGAAATGGGGGTTTTTGAAGACTCCAACTATTAATGTTGAATAGTCCGTTCCTCCCTGCGTTTCTATTTTTGCTTCATATACATGAGTCTCTGTTGTGAGAGGTACATGTGTGTTTATACTTGCCGTTTCTTCTTGGTAGAGTGACCCCTTTACTATTATAAAATGTTATGCTTCATCTATATTAATATCTTTGTTTTAAAGTCTATAGCCACTCCAGCTCTCTTATGGTTCACATGGTATAGCGTTATCCAACATTTTACTTTCAATCTACTTATGTTTTTTAATCAAAAGTGTGTTGTTGTAGATAGAATATAGTTGAATTTTTAAAAATCCAGTCTCACAATACCTGCCTTTTGATTGGATTTCTTAATTAGTTCACATATAATGTTATTAAACAATTGGATTTATGCCAGTCATCTTGCTTTTTGTTCTTTTATATGTTTCCCTGTTCCTACGTACTGCCTTCTTTTGCATTAAGCGAATATTTTCTAGTGTAACATTTCAATTCCTTTATGATGTTTTAACTGTGATAGGCAAAAAAAAAAAAAAAAAAAAAAAATCCCCAAAGATGTCTATGTCCTAATCCCCAGAATCTGTGAACCTGTGACTATATTATCTTACATAGCAAGAGGGACTTTGTAGATGTGATTAAGTTACATATATTGAGATGGGGAAATTATCCTGACTTATCCAAATGAGCCCAGTGAGTTCACACAGTTCTTATAAGGGAAAGAAGGAATCAGGGGATTCAGAGAAGGAGATGAGATGAAAGAAACAGTTACACAGTGATGCAATGGCTGGCAATGATGATGGAGTAATGGATCATGCCAAGACACGCAACTGGCCTCAGGAAACTGAAAAAGGTAGGGAAACATTCTCTTGATCATCTTCCAAAAGTAACAGAATCCTGCTGACTCTGATTTTGCCCAGTGAAACCCATTTCAGACTCAGATTTCCAGAACTGTAAGGTAATAAATTTGTCTTGTTTTAAGCCACTGAGTTTGTAGTAATTTGTTACAGAAACAATAGAAAACAATATTTTATATCTTTTGAATTATTTTCTTAGTGGTTATTCTAGGGCTTAAATTGCCAGAATCTACTTCTGATTTATACAAACTTAATTCCAGTAGATATAGAACCTCTATATCTATATAGCTATATTTCCTCCCCTCCCTTTTTGAGCAATTATTATTTCATGTATTTTGCTGCAACCCCAATAATATATTTTATAATTACTAATTTATATAGCTTGGTGTCTTTAAAGAAGATGAGAGAAGAAGGTAGAAGAAGAATATATTTATAGAGTTTATGTTAACCTTCTTTTTTTAAAAAAATTACCATTTCTGGTTCTCTTTATTTCTTCCTGTGGCTTCAAGTCATGCTCTGTTGTCATTTCCCTACTCCAATACAATTTTATTCCCACCTGCCTTTTTTTGTGTTTTTTTCTAGTCAAATATATCACTATTCTAGATGTTTTAGAACATATAATACAACTATATTGTTTGTCTAATCACTTTTTTCATACAATTTTATTGAGATATATTCACACACCATACAAACCATCCAAAGTATACAAATGATGGCTCACAGTATCATAACATAGTTGAGCATACATCCCCGTGATAAATTTTAGAAAATTTTCATTACTGCAGAAAAGAAATAAATATAAGAAAGAAAACCCTAATCATCCCATACTCCTTATCCCTTCCCTGTTAGTGGACCATAGTATTGGTGTAATACATTTGTTACTATTGATGAAAGAATATTAAAATATTACGAGTACCTCTAGTTCATAGGTTGTAATAGGTGCATTTTCCCCATATATCCCTCTATTATTAACTCCTTGTAATAGTGTTGTTCATTTGTTCCAGTTCATGCAAGAGCTTTTTTATATTTGTAGAGTTAATCACAGTCATTGTCACCACGAGATTCACTGTGTTATACATTCCCATGTTTTAACCTCCAACTTTCATTCCAGTGACATACATGATTCTAAAGTTTCCCTTTCCCCCACATTCATACACCACTCAATACTGTTAATCATTCTCACAATAACGCTCAATTTGAACACTTAAGTTCACTCTAGTTAAACATTCTTCAGATATTAAGTAGCCGCTCCCCATTCCTTATTCTCATTTTATATCCTGATAACCTATATTCTAAGTTTTATGTCTGTGAGTTTACATATTATAATTAGTTCATGATCAGTGAGATCATACAATATTTGTCCTTTTGTGTCTTACTTATTTCACTCAACACAGTGTCCTTATGGTTCATCCATGTTGTCGCATGGTTCAGACTTCTTTCTTTCTTACTGCAGAATAATAGTCCATCATATGTATATACCACATTTTGTTTATCCATTCATCTGTTCATGGACACTTAGGTTGTTTCCATCTTTGGGCAATTGTCAACAATGCTGCTGTGGACATTGGTGTGCAAATGTCTGTTTGCCTCTCTACTTTCGTTATCTTCTGGGTATATCCCGGGTAGAGGGATTGTCCAGTGGTAAAGGCAACTCTAACTTGGTTTCCTGAGGAACGCCAAAATGCCCTCCACAGTTTACATTTCCACCAACAGTAAATAAGTGTTCCTATTTCTCCATATACTCTTAAACACTTGTATTTTCCTATTTGTTTAATAGCGGCCATTCACACATATCTCACTTTTTTTTTGGTGTGCTATATGGCGGTATCACATTTTATTATTTTTCCATGTGAGTATCCCATTATTGCAGCACCATTCGTTGAATTTTTGTTTGTTTGTTTTGCCTGTTTGGTTTGGTTTTGGGGAAGTACATGGACCTAGAATTGAACTCACTGTAGTTTTGATTTGCAATTCCCTAACATTTAGTGAAGTTGGGCATCTTTTCATGAGCCTCATAGCCATCTATATTTCTTCTTTGGAAAAATGTCTATTCATGTCTTTTGCCCATTTTTTAATTGGTTTGTTTGTCTTTTTATTTTTGAGTTGTAGTATTTCTTTATATATTCTGAATATCAAACCCATATTAGATATGTGGTTTCCAAACATTTTCTCCCATTGTGCTGGTTGCTTTTTCACCCTTTCGATGAAGCACTAAAGTACTCAGTTTTGAGGAGTTTCCATTTATCTATTTTTTTCTTTTGCAGCTTATGCTTTGGGAAAGGTCTAAGAAGCTATCTCTCATCACTAGATCTTTAAGATGTTTCCCTATATTTTCTTCTAGGAGTCTTATGGTACTGGCTCTTATATTTAGATCTTTGATCCATTTGAGTTATTTTTATATTAGGGTGTGAGACAGGGGTCATATTTCATTTTTTTTGGTTATGGATCTCCGTTTCTCCCACCACAATTTATTGAAGAGACTCCTTTGTCCCAGTTGAGTGGTCTTGGCAGCCTTGTCAAATATCAATTGGCCATTGGTCTGAGGGTCTATTTCTGAACTCTCAATTTGATTCCATTGATCAAGAGGTCTATCTTTATGCCAGTACCATGCTATTTTGACCATATATATATTTAAAATATATAGTATATTTTAAAGTCAGGAAGTAGGAATCTTCCCATTTCATTCTTCTTTTTCAAGATGTTTTTGGCTATTTGAGGTCCCTTAACTTTCCAGATAAAATTGGCAATTAGCTTTTCCATTTCTACAAACTAAGCTGTTGGAATTTAGATTGGTTTGCATTGAATCTATAGATCAGTTTGGGTAAAATTGACATCTTAATGACATTAACCTTCCAATCCATGAACATGGAATATCTCTCCATTTATTAAGGTCTACTTTGACTTCTTTTAGCAATGTTTTATAGTTTTCTGTGTACAAGTCCTTTACATACTTGTGTAAGGTCTATTTTGACTTCTTTTAACAATATTTTATAGTTTCTGTGTACATACTTTTACATACTTGGGTAAGTCTATTCCTAGATATTTAATTCTTTTAGTTGCATTTGTAAATGGAATTTTTTTTCTTGATTACCTTCTTGGGTAGCTCATTACTAGTATATGGCAACACCATTGATTTTTGTGTGTTGATTTTGTGTTTGCCACATTGCTGAACTCACTTATTAGGTCTAGCTTTGTTCCCTAAATATATGATCATATCATCTACAAATAGGGACAGCTTTACTTTTTCCTTTCCAATATGGATGCTTTTATTTCTTTTTCTTGCCTGATTTCCTTAGCTAGAACTTTGAGCACAATGTTGAGTAACAGTAGTGACAATGGGCATACTTGTCTTGTCCTGACCTTAGAGGGAAAGCTTTCAGTCTCTAATCATTGAGTATGATGTTAGCTGTGGATTTTTCATATCTACCATTTGTTATGTTGAGGAAGTTTCTTTCAATGCCTACCTTTGTATATGTTTCTATCATTAAAAGATGCTTAGTTCAGTCAAATATCTTTTCTGCATCTATCAAGATGATCATGTGGTTTTATGTTTTGATTTGTTAATGTATTACATTAATTGATTTTCTTGTGTTGAACCATCCTTGCATATCTAGGATAAAAGCCACATGATCATGGTGAATAAATCTTTTAATGCTGTTGGATTCAATTTGCAAGTATTTGAGGAAGATTTTTGCTGGTCTGAAGTCCTTTTATTTTTTGTAGTATCTTTATCTGGCTTTGGTATTAGGGTGATATTGACTTCATTGAATGAGTTAGGTAGTGTTTCATCTTCTACATTTTTGGAAGAGCTTGAGCAGGAATGGTATGAATTCTTCTTGGAATGCTTGGGAAAACTTGTCTGCAAGGCCATCCAGTCTTGGACTTTTCTTTTTTGGTAGGTTTTTGATGACTGATTTAATCTCTTTATGTGTGTTTGGTTTGCTGAGGTCTTCTATTTTTTTCATGTCAGCTTAGGTCGTTGTGTGATTGTACTTGTCCATTTCATCTAAGTTGTCTAGTTTGTTGGAATACAGTTGTTCATAGTAAGCTCATAGTAGGCTCTGGTGCTCTTTTTTAGTTCCTCAATGTTCATGGTAATGCACCCCTATTATTTCTGATTTTATTTATTTGCATCTTATCGTTTTTTTGTTTTTGTTGATTTTGTCAATTTTATTGATCTTTTGAAAGGACCAACTTTGGCTTTATTGATTTGCTTTATTATTTTTTTTAATTCTCCATTTCATTTCTTTCTGCTCTCTTCTTTGTTATTTCTTTCCCTTTGCTTGCTTTGGTATTAATTTGCTGTTCTTTCTCCAGTTGTTTATTTAGGTCATTTGTTTTTAATGTAGGCATTTAGGGCTATAAATTTCCCTTTCAGCCCTGCCTTTGCTGCATCCCATAAGTTTAATATATTGTGTTTGCATTTTCATTCATCTCAAGATATTTACTGATTTCTCTTGGAATTTCTTCTTTGATCCACTGATTATTAAAGAATGTGTTGTTTAACCTCCATATATTTGAGTATTTACTGTTTCTTGGTTTGTTAGAGAAAGCACTTTGTATAATCTCAATATTTTAGTATTTATTAAGACTGTTTTGTGGCCCAGCATATGATCTAGAATGTTCCATGATCCCTGGAGAATAATGTGTACCCTGCTATTTTGGGGTGCAGTGTTCTATATATGTCTCTTATCTGTAGTTCATTTATCATATTATTTAAGTTCTCTGATTCTTTATTGATCCTCTGTTTAGATGTTCTATCTATTGAAAAGTATGGTGTGTTGAAGTCTTACACTATTATGATAGGGTCGTTTATTACTGTCTTCAGTTTTGCCAGTGTTTGTCTTATATACTTTGGGACATCTTGATTAGTTCCATAAATATTTATGATTCTCATTTCTTCTTGGTGAATTACCATTTTTGCATTTAAGGTCTTTTTTCTGATGTTATAGGTACCTCAGCTTTAAAAAATTTTTTTTTTCTGCTTGCATGAAATATCTTTTTGTATTCTTTCACTTTCAACCTATTTGTTTCTTTGGGTTTAAAATGGGCCTCTTGTAAACAGCATATAGATGGATCATTATTTTTTACACCATTCTGCCAATCTGTATCTATTGATTGTGGGGGTTAATCCATTAACTTTTTTTATAATAATTACTGCAAAGGCAGTATTTATTTCAACCATCTTATCCTTTGGTTTTTATTTGTCAGATCTATTTTTTCTTTCTTTTTCTTCTTTTATATGCCCTTATTAATAGTCTTCAATTCTGTACCTTCCTCCAGGCCTCTTTCTCCTGCCTTTTCTTTTCAGCCAGCACAACTCCCTTTTTTTTTTTTCTCATAGGGCTGGTTTCTTATTAACAAATTCTCAGCTTTCTGTTTAACTGTGGATATTTTAAACTGCCGCTTATTTTGTAGGTCGGCTTTGCTGGGTAGAGAATTCTTGGATGACAATTTCTCTCTTTCAAAATCTTAAATATATTGAACCACTGCTTTCTTGCCTTCATGACAATCAGCACCTAGTCTTATTTGGCTTCCCTTGTATGTGGTGAATCACTTTTCTTTTGCTATTGTCAGAATTTTCTCCTTTTCTTTGGAATTTGACAATATGATTAGTGTGTGCCTTGGAGTGGGTCTATTTAGATTTATTCTGTTTGGAGCAATTTGGACTTCTTGGATTTGCATATTTAACTCTTTTATAAAGGTTGGGAATTTTTCAGCCATTATTTCTTCGAATATACTTCTTGGCCCTTGGCCCTTCACTTCTCCTTCTGGGACACCCATGATGCAACACTTTGTGTTGTCATTCATTTCCCCAAACCCCTGCTCAAATTTTTCCGTTTTTTTTCTCCACTTGTTCTTTTATCTGTTCAAATTTGGTTGATCTGTCTTCTAGCTCACTGATACTTTCTTCTGCCCCTTCAAATCTGCTATTGTATGTCTCCAGTATATTTTTAATTTCATCGACAGTGTCACTTTTTTCTAAATGTCTTTTTTCTATATATTCTTTCAAATATTTGATATTCTTCTAGTATCTTCTTAATATCCTTTATCTCTTTGTACACATGTTCCTTCATTTCTTTGAATTGATTGAGGAGGTTTGTGTGACATCTGATTAGTTGTTCTGAATTCTGTGTCTCCTCTGACTTTTTTTTTTTTTTATCATCTTCAAATGAAGAAACACAAGTAGTGCCTGGCCTTGGGGTCATCTCCTCTGACTTTTTGATTTGTTTCTTTGACCTGGCCATTTCTTGTGTTTTAGTGTGCCTTGTGATTTTCTGATTGTATCTGGTCATTTGATTATCTTGATGGCTCTATTCTGAAGGTCAGTGTCTCCTTCTTGTCTAGGATTTAGTTGTTACCTGGGTTTATGTTAGGACATTGCATTGACAGTTGGGTCATCTATTTTTCTCAGCTGAAACAGAGCCAGGTACCCAAGCATGGGGTATAGACCAGCTCTGATGTGCCTGAGAAAGGGTCTGGAGAGGCCCTGGAGAGCCCTGTCTTATCCCACACATTCTGGTCCACTCAGTGGAGGACGCGCATTGGCTACTTATATATCCTCTGTAGTTTACTTCCTGGAACCTTGCCATATCTGACCAGGTAGGGCTGAAACTGAGGGGTCTCTGTGCCATCACATCATGGGCCATAGTATGACTCAGTGTTGGGCTGTGTCCCCCTCTGTACTTGTGGTGGAGGACTCGAAGCCACCCCAGTCTGTAGCTGCAGGCCAGGATCAGGCCGCCTGCTGTGGGTCCCGCGAGGGTGGGGGATGGGCACCAGGCGTTACAGTCCGGGACCACGTTTTCTCAGACTCTTCATCCCTCAGTGACCTGGGTTTTGAAAGTCCATTTCTGTCCCCTAGTTCTTCAAACAGTAGATTTGGACAGCTTCTGCCTGGCTACTTCCTGCTTTTGGGGAAAATTCTGTGGTTCCCTCTGTAATCCTCCCTTTTAAGTTCTTCCTTGCTCCCCTTCTGTATTCTGCCCTCCCCAGCAGTGTGTGTGCTGCTGTGAGTTCCTATAGATTTGGGTCTCTGTGTCTGGATTTAGGTGGGAATCTATTTCACTGCTATGAGAGATTTTATAGTCTGGTTTCTGGTGGGAGGTGGGATCGTTCTCACTGCTGTGACAGATTTTATAGTCCTGTCCCTTGGACTATAATTTTTTTTATAGCTCCTCCCTCTGGGCCCTGCATGGGTCCCAGTGACAGGAGGAGACAGGACTGGCTGGCCTGAGGCAGAAGTTTCTTACCTGATATTTTTCTTCCTTTGATTCAGCATTTGTGGGAGTCCTTCAGTCTTTACCATGTTGGTGACATCCTGTGCAAAACTTTTAAAATCTTTTAGTAGAGGAAAGGAGAAGTAACATGCAATTATACCATCTCTTATAATTACCTACATAATTATCTTTATTGGTGTCCTTTGTTTCTCACTTGGATTCATATTACAATTTGGTGTCAGTTTCAGGCTGAAGAAATTCTTTAGTATATGTGGCAAGATGAGTCTTCTAGTGATGAACTCTCACAGTTTTTGGGTATTTTCCTGGGTCTATTTGTTTTCATTTTTTTAAAGATATATTTTCTGGATATAAGATTCTTAGATGATATATTTTTCTTTCATCACCTTGAATATGTTATCCCACTGCCTTCTGGACTCCATTAGTTTTTATGAGAAGATCATTGTTAAACTTATTGGGATTCCCTTGTACATAGAGAATCATTTTTTTCTTGCTGATTTCAATATTTTTTCTGTGTCTGTCTTTGTCTTTTGACATTTTGACTATGATGTGTTGATGTGTCTGTATGTGGATCTCCTTTCATTTATCCTATTTGGAGCTTGTTGAGATTCCTGTGTGCATAGATTAATGTTTTCCTTCAAATTTGGGAAGATTTCAGTGTTCATTTCTTTGATTATTTTTCCTGCTCTGTTCTCTTTCTTCTCTGTTTCTGATGCTCCCATCACATGCATGTTAGTGTGCTTAATGTGGTCCCATGTTCTCACCAGCTTTGTCCATTTTTCTTAATTTTTTTCCTTTTCTGTCCTTCAGATTTCATAATATACATTAATCTGTCTTCAGTTTCAGTGATTATTTCCTCTGCCAGCTCAAATATACTGTTGACGCTCTCTAGGAAATTTTCATTCCAGTTGTTGTACTTTTCAACTCCAGAATTTCCATTTGGTTCATCTTTAAAAAATAATTTTTTATCTCTTTGTTACTATTCATTATTTGATGAGACATTTTAATCATACCTTCCTTTAATTCATTAAACATGGTTTCCTTTAGATTATTGAACATTTTTATAATTACTTCTTCAAAATCTTTATTTGCTAAGTACAACATCTGGGACTTTTCAAAGGCAGTTTCTATTGCCTCTTTTTATCCACTTTTACCTTTTTTTTTTTTTTTTTGCATGGGCAGGCACCAGGAATTGAACCTGGGTCTCCGGCATGGCAGGCGAGAACTCTACCACTGTGCCACCATCACCCACCCTTTTTATCCACTTTTAAGACCACACTTTACTGTTCTTTGCATGTCTCATAACATTTTGTTGAAAATTAGACATTTTAGATAATAGATTGTGGCAACTTTTAATACTGACCGTCATCACTTCTGACACTTGTTGGTTTTTGCTTGTTTGTTTTTCTTGCTGTTTAGTGACTTTACTGGAATAATCGAATGAAATCTATTTCCCCTGAAGTGTGCAACTTCCGATGTTGCTTCTCAGAAGGTGTAGTCTTGTATATGCATGTTCTTTCTAACCTCCAGGGATAACCTTAGTTTTAGGCAGTCAAATTCTTTGACTGTCTCTTTCCCTAATAACCCCATTACACTCCTGACTGGTTTGCACTATTGAGATCGTACCCGATTGTTAGCCTCCACCAATTGCTAGCTGGTAGCACTGCGATTTTTGACTGTGGCCTGGGAACTAAACCGTTGCACAGTTTGACCCAGTGGAAGTCAGGTTACTTCTCAGGGGCAGACTGTTGCCAAATTTTGAGGCTAACTTCCACGCTGTTACAGGAAGGAGCCCTGTGCGTGGAGCAGTGTTGCCGGCAGGGTGAGGGAAGAATGAGAACTTGACATTCAAAAAAAATACCCTAAACTTTTCTTAGATCATATCCAGCATTATGTGTTGAATTTCATTGTCATTGTCTCTTTAGTTTATCTTTTTTTTTTTTTTAACTGTGGACATAAATATACAAACTAAATCTTCCCATCTCAGTCCAACCGAGCATACCAGTCAGAGGGATTCATCACATTCACATGTTGTGGTACTCACACCGCCATCTATTCATAGAGCTTCCGTTCACCCCAGACAGAAATCTATATTCATTTTGCATTAACTCCCCATCCCCCCTTCCTGCAACCTCTAATAACTTGTACTCTGATTTCTGCTTGCATGTTCTCTGATGTTCTCTTTTGATCAACATGAGGCTTAAATTCAGCATCCTAAATCTATAGCAATCTGTTTGCTTTAATACCAACTTAACTTCAGTAGGCTACCTAAACTATGTTCCTATACGCCTCTGTCCCCCCACCTGTGTGTAGTTCTTGTCACAGATTACATATTTATATGTTATGGGTCCAAAACCATTTATCTACACATGGGTCCAAAATCATTTAACTATCATTATATTTTAGGCATTTGCCTTTTAGGTGCTGCTTAATATATGTCTCTCTAGGGGAGAGGTTTCTTCAAGCTCCTCACACAGCTACTGTGAAAGCCAGGCTATTTTATTCTTCTTGATGCTATTGAGAATGGGATTGTTTTCTTAATTTTGTTTGCACATTGTTAATTGCTAGTACATAGAAATACATGTATCTCTTTTTAAAATCCTAGGATACAGGGGGTGCGCGGGTAATTCAGAGGTTAGAATGCCTGCCTTCCATGTGGGAGACCTGGGTTCGATTCCCAGACCATGCACCCCCTAAAAAAAAAAAAAAAAAATCCTAGGATACAACTTCTTTTCAATAGCTTAACCACCAACTCTATGAGTGGTATGGACGTTCAGAGTTCAAGAAGAAGAAAGAAGGCCCCTGTTAGTTATGGTATGTTTTTACGTGGCATGTCTTCAGTGTGGTTCCAAAAAGGAAAAAAGAGTGAATCCAAAATACAGTACTTTCTCTGTATTTGGAGTGAATCCAAAATACAGGACTCCCATGGGTCTTGGTACTTTCATAGATGTCCCACTGCCTAAACTATGCCTTTGCCTTCCTGACCCCTTCCACTTTGTTCAGTATCTTACAAACTACAACTTAATGCTTATCAGACCCTTGGGCTTCCAGAACCCTGTGTGAAAATTTACGGTCATTGAAATTACCAGCTATGCAACCCTGAGTCTCAGTTTTCTTTTGAAATAACCGACTGAAAATGAATGTTTTTACCCTCTTCCTCCTACTTTAGTTATTTGTAGCAAGCTTAGCAGTTAGCTTTGATCTGATTAAAAAAAAAGCATGCCTTAAATTTAATAAAGTAATATTTGCCTTTTAAGCCAGGAATTTTTCCCTATCACCCAAAGAGTGCCAAAGCTATGCCTCCCTCCAGCAGCTCCTAATGTGAAGGACACTGTAACTGCATAGGAGTTGTTAGCAATTCTAAACATAGTATTAAAGAGATTAATTTTACCCCTCTGTTGGGAGGTGTGATTGGGGGTGGGGAACCAATTAACAAGGAGAAAGGGGGTAATTATTAAGTGCATAAAAGTTTCCCAAATCAAATTAGCACTTAAATACAGAGGCGCATGAACGTCTCATGTTTAGACATAACACATGTTCCTTTTTAAATGCTGCAATGGCTCCAAATTGAGGGAGTTTATAGTTGCTGAGGATTCCCATTCTTGATTGAAAAATAAAGCCCGCTTGGTAAATTCAGTAAATTTGGTAAATTCAATACTGGCAATTACCATTTCCGTTGCATTTTCTTCCCTTTCCTTCTGTATGCATTTCTTTAGAAATATTTGTACGTTCTCCTCATGTCTATTTCACTCTTTCTCTGGATTTGGAAAATTCTTTCATATGTTACTTTAACATGAAGCCTCCTCTAATCATTTAGATTGCTCCTTTCTTGTTCATCTCTAAATAATAATTTTATTTTGAGTCATCATCATCATAGAGGTGTGTTCTAGTTTGCTAGCTGCTGGAATGCCATACACCAGAAACAGAATGGCTTTTAAAAAGGGGAATTCATGAAGTTGCAAGTTTATAGTTCTAAGGCTGTGAAAAATGTCCACATTAAAGCAAGGCTATAAAAATATCCCAAATAAGGCACCAACAAGAGGTTACCTTCACTCAAGAAGGCTGATGAAGTTCAGGGTTTCTCTCTCAATTAGAAAGGTACATGGTGAGCATGCTGACCTTTGCTAGCTTTCTCTTGAGGCTTCTTATTTCATGAAGCTCCCCCGAGGACATTTTCCCAAAGGTCTCTGGGTATGTGGGCTCTTGTGGTTCTCATGGCTTTAAAAAGGGACTCTCTCCAAAGTGTTTCCTTTTTTAAAGGATTCCAGTAAACTAATCAGTACCCACCTGGAATGGGCAGAGCTGCATGGCCGTGAAGATAATCTAATCAAATCTGCAAACTACAGTGCTGAATAGGAATTAAAAGAAATGGTTGCTTCTACAAGATTGGAATTAAAACATGGCTTTTCTAGGGCATATAATCCTTTCAAACCAGCACAATGTCCTTGAAGATTTTTCATCCTTTCTTAAACTTCTTCCATTTTTCTGCATGTGGCTGAAGTAGCAATTGCCCTACCCATTCCTAGGCTGCTTTTTTTGCACCTGAAAAAAAGCTTTCCAAATAATTAGTATAGGACTGCTGTCAGTGCTACAAATATAATTCATCTCTGCTGCCAGCATCCTTTCTTCTAGATTTAGAGTTAATGACTTTTTTGTTGGATTGTAATAAACCCATAACTAGATCTCTATTTACTTTCTTAGATTTGGGAAACTAAGGGCTCTTCTCTGTGAAGTTCACATGCTCTCTGAGGACCAAAACATGATTAAGTAATTAACGTCTCTGTAAGTCAAGTATTGAGATACTGTTATCTTTAGGTATTCACATCATCTTGGGTGAAACTTTTAATTTTCTTTGTTACATGACCATCTAATAGGGTTAGACATGTCTTATTTTCCTTCAGTGAGTTACAGATAATAACCAAATTTCATGCATATGAAACTTGCATGAATAAAAATAGATAAGATAAAAATATCTTCAAAGAATTGAACTGCAAGGGGGAGGGCGTGTCCTTTAATCCCAGACCTCATCCACTTTACTCTTGCTGCCATTGCAAGTTTGTCCCAGTGTTTAGGGAAAAATCCCTATTGTCCCTCTCTCCCATCTTGACTCCTGACTTAGACCCATTCATGTGTTCTTCTAATGCCAGTTTTTGTTGGGAGATCCCAGTGATGAAGGGCAGAGGGGAGAGTGAGCAATGTATTACAGGAGCCTTTATCCATGTACAACTAAGTACAACTTTTCTTGACAGATGTTATATGGCTTTCACTCCCAAGTACTATCCCTGTTCGTCAACTCACCCTTCAAGCTCTTCCAGTTTCTTAACATCAGTTGCAAATGAGATGACCCAAAACAACCTGATAAAAACATTCAGTTTACTGTCTCAAGAGCCAAAAGTTCTCGGAGTATATAACTTTGGTCCTTTTTGATCCAGGTGCTCATATTCTGTCGTTTAGAATCTTCCTCTCTCCAACTCAATATTCATATTACAGAAGTCTTAAATTTGGATTGAAGAACTCAACTGAGCAGACGCAGTACCTTCTCCACTTTGAAACACAAAGGCAAAGGAACTCACTTTGGCCTCATCATTGCCCTAAAGCTCAGCTACTCTCAGATGTGCTCATTGCTTGAAAAAGGGATAAGAATGTGTTCCTGGCAGGACTGAGTTGAACTTTCAAATATGTTTTTTCCATGTACCTAGTTCCAAAAATGATTAAGGGCAGAAAAGAAACATGGATGTACATGGAAGTAAGCTTCAGAGTACCTCTGAAACTGTATTTCAGGTACTTTATAAGCTAAATATATTTTTGTTTATTGGCTGGTCCAGAACTCAATCATCATTTAAAACATTTCTCTGAGGGACATGTGTCCCAATTGCAATATGATTTGCAGATGGAATATTTTAGCACAATCTGGTCAGACTTACAGGGAACTGCCTTTAATTCCTTTTCATGTCAATGGCTAATTGAATTTCACTGGGCAGTCTACATTAGATTTTCTCATTATGTTTGTATAAATGCTTTATTGAATAAGCACTTTGTCCCTTGTTTTGTGAGCCAGAGCCTTAGCCTAGATGAATCGCATTGCTCAGTTTCCTAGCTACTTTACTACTTCAATACTGAAATGTTGTATGTGTATGGCAGTACTAAGCAATCTCTGTTAATATCTATGTGCTTTGTTCCTCTAATTTAAAATACGAGAGACATGTATTACCCAAATACTACCAGGCTTATCAGCCTATGTAAATAATAAGTTCACATGAGCATTTATACTTAAATCCTGCTGCTACATGGTTCTACCTGCTCAGAAAGGATCTTTGCCCC